>SNQJ01S0090569.1:11294-32939 GCA_010110895.2 Picea sitchensis
ACTCAGACTCCAACACTCATACTCCACCTGTGACCAATGCTCTTGATCTTTCTCTCCTCATGTTTCTCTCCCCCTTTGACATCAATGGAAAAGGGTATCTCTCTTTGGGGTTGTTCCCCATGTCTTCATGATTCTGATATTTATCTGTTGTTCTTTCTCTTTCTCTCCCTTTGACATCATAGGTAAAAAGGTAACTCTCCCTATCGATATGTCTCCCCTTGTCTTTTTCCATTGGTGGTTCCTCTTGTAATTCACTGACATATACAAAAACATTCAAAATTACTTGACTTCAAATCTCCATGGCTTGTCAATTTGACATCAATGACCATATGTTTCAACAAATTCCTTTTGACAATATAGCTTCTACTGACGATTTATCTTCCCCTATTATGTTGTGCATTTCACTGCTTTCCTTCTTGTGACTAATTGATTCCACCTATCAATATGATTTCATCCACTGTTATGCATCTTCTCTTAATCATGTCTTCTGTATCTGCCAAATATCTCATGAATCTATCTATAAAACATAAATCTATCCATGACTCTACTACACAATTGGAAACAATGTTGATTCATCTGTCACTTTACTCTTTTGAAGACTTCTTTGAATCCTCTGCAATTGATCACTATGTAATCCTGCTTTTCAAGTTGTTTGTTCCATCTGCAAATCAGACCCTACATGTCTGCAACAATATGTATTTATGATACAGATTATTTTAGGAACGACATGAAGGAAGAAATAAAATAGAGATATAACAAAGAATTACACAGAGATATGGAAAGGAACACAGTAATACAGTAAAGCTCAAATTCTATTAATAATTGTCTTAAATACAAAATACTGTAAAATGCAAAAGCACACAAGCTAGCTAGAATGGTGGTAGCTTATCTCTGAGAAGAGATATGTCAGCTACGCTCATTCGCAATAAACTGGTTATAATGAGGCTTCAAAGGCCTTTTTGACATAAAGAATAAATGTGAAAACCCTAAACATCCAAAAACCTAACCCAATGAGATGAAGCACCAAAAGTCATGTGGGCCCCAATGGGGTAAGTTGGTACATCAACTTCCCGGGGTCGTAACTTCTACATATGATCTTCATTTTAGGTGCATGATAGCCCGTTGGAAAGGTCTATCCAAGGAATACATATTTTACCATCACACTTTGACTTTGTTTATAGTGAGACTGTGGCAGGCCCAAAAAACGTTGTTTAGGGCCTCAAAATGGCCCTAGAAGTTTAGGACTCAAAAAGCTAGAAAAAAAACTGCCAAAATGGAAATTGGGCTTTGATCAAGTGGAATAGGTGGGTGGCCACCGATATCCACCTGGATAAACTGAATATGTCCCTGTCTGAATATATTCTTGGAATCCTCTATACAATCATGAATCTTTGCCTTAAAAGTGTGCCACTGATATTCTTTGTAACTTTCAGTTGATACCCACATGGGAATGTGTTCTAAAAAGCTGCTCCTCAAACAATAAAATTTTCATAAGACATTATGCACTTCTATCATCAAACCATTTTGAAACTTCCTTTCCAAAATATTCGAACACTTCAGACTGCTCAAAAGATAGTTCTCTAATTTGTAGATTTGTTGCTTAGACTCCGCCTCTTCAATATTTACGTTGTTGGGAGTCTCCAAGACGGATGGCTCAGAAAAGGTGGAGGAAGTCTCCCTAATGAAAATCATGATCTACTACTATTGCAAATCCTGAGAGTGTGATATATTTGAGTTCTTCATTCATATGTTCTTCCTTTACATGTTCTTTATTCACTTGTTCTTTATTCACTTTCTCTTTATTCACATGTTCTTTCTTTCTTTTCCAAACCTTCTTGCATTTGATATCAATGTTTTCTTTCATGGAAGTATCCATCATGCTTCTACAATCACGAGATTCCATCCCCCTATTTTATGGGCTCCAAATCCATGTATTCTCTAGCTCCAACCAGAAGGAGGCTATGACCCCCTGATTTATAGACTCCAACCTGAAAGAAGATCCAACTCCCTTTGTTCTTAGGAACCAACTGGAAGGAGACTACAACCCCCTTTCCTTGCCTTGTTTTTCTTCTCTGAAATATAAGTGTAGACTCAACCTATCACTACCTCTGATACTATCACTGCCATTGTCTCATCAACCTATAATCAACATGTCATCCAACCTGTCATTGTCACTGTCACATCAACCTATAATTGTCATTGTCGCATCAACCTAAAACTAACAATCAACCAATCATCCAATTTTCATTGTCCATGTCACCTTCATTGTCATTGATATATCATCATCAACCAACTATAACCATATCCACTCACATGGATACCAAAACCATCATCATACCATGTACATCAACCATGTATTGAAACATGTACCATACCATGTACCAAAACCTATACCATACCATGGACATCAACCTATACCATATCATGTACCAATATCACCAAGAAGTGCCTCTAGAATGTACCATATCATCATCAACTCATGAACCATAACATCACCAAGATGTGTCTCAATATGACCAATCATGTACCATAAGATATGCCTTTCATAGATACCATAACATCAATGATCAATCATATACCTCAATCGTATACCAAAACCATGTACCATGTACCAAGCATCAACTATGTAACAAATGATGTATTACCTCAACCAAGTGCCATAAGATGTGATAACATCACTGTGAAATATACCAAACTAGATACCAAGTTAGATCAGATATGTCTCTGATGTACCATGACATCACCAAGATGTATCTCAACATGTACCAACATCACGAAGACATGACTCACACCATACACATAATATGTGCCTCAAACATATACCAATGTCTCAACAAGATACCAAATACATGCCTCAAGCATGCACCATAACATCACCAACATGTAACCCTCAAAACATGCATATAGACATACTTTTAAACATGTAGTCACCCAGTGGTATCAAATCTCAGAAAAACATACCTTTATGGGCATCAACAACCTAGTACAAGCATCATTCCTCAGATTTGTCTTAGCCTCACTAGATGAAGATTGTCCTCATGCGGGGCCTTCGTGACAGGCACTAACTGACCCGTGGGGGTGCCTCGCAGGACACCAGTAGTCTGACCCACGGGGGTCATCCAAACTAGGGTTTATCAAAAAACCCTCTCTCTCCTCTACAATCTTGGAACTTCCGCACTCCTTACTCTTTTGTTGCCTCGGATTCATCGTTTCAGATTCTCCAATAGATCACTTGATCATATAAAATATATTCAATAAACTTGTGTGTGTATAAATGAGAGGATTCTTGAAGTATATCTGTACTTTTCCAAGTGACTTATTTCCTTAACTTTAGGACCAAACTGTTATAATTGTTTTACCTTTAATTAATGACTTGTAACATCTTGTTATAACTATTTAGGGGATTCTTAACCATTCTTCGAGGATTCTTAACCATTCTTCGGGGCTTCTTAACCATTCATAAATCCTCAACAGTGAGAAACTACGTGACATTCCATCTACCATTGGAAAAAATATGACGAGGACTATCCATCTATGAGTGTGTTACCTACATTTGCATTGTCCTTCATATCCTTATTCCTCAAACAACTTCGGGCTTCTTGACCACACCTATGGGGCTTCTTGTAGACTTCTAAAAAAGCAGCAATCACATTTGTTGACATCAATGGAAACCACTTTTGTTGACATCAATAAAAAGCAACTATCCAACAACATCAATGACAACTAAGTATCCAACAATTGCATGCCATGCTCTAAATTTATTCCCTACTCCACTACAACATTACATTTATTCTTTTCTCCACTATAGCATTGCAAGGTGTACCTCTACCAACATAATAGAGTTTTTTAAAACTGAAATGTTCCATATCCTTACCATGCATTTTGTCTAGATGTTTGTTTTGGCTTGTGAACCCCCCACCTTGTCCATTATTCTAATCTTAAGGTTTTATATTTTCCATCATTGTTTGTGTCTTATAAAATAGCCTAAAAATTTGGAAGGACATTTGAATTAGCAACTACCATAAATCTACAATGATTTCTTCATTTCAAGTGTTAGTAACACTGAAATGAGGAATTCTTCTTAAGTTTAAGTTGTGTATCTGATTTTTCTCTTCCTACGTCTTCNCCCCCCCCCCTCTGGTTTCGTTTTCCTTCCCTCATAGTGATACCTTGTCAAATAGGAAAACCTAGTAGAGGCTCGGGGTCTTACCATGGTTCTACATGCCGTCTCTCTTCACCTATACCTTCATCCATCCTTTGATTTTCTTCTCTGCTTTCCTCTTCCTCTGCGGCAAGACAACGTGAGGAGGATATTTGGGATTATGCCACAATTGTGGAAGAAGAAATTCCTTCTGATCACATACTGGAAAATTTGTATGCCCCATCTTCACCCACAGCAAGAATCTCCCCCACTAATACCTCTCCCACTCCAAATTGCAACAATACCATAGTAAGAAGCTCACAAGTTCTAGTGCATACCTCCAACAGGGTGACAGAGCATAATTCTCCATCATGGTTCTCGGAAGACTAAATCCAATTGATCTTTGAACTTCACAGGGACATTGCGGAAAAGAATTTTCATTATGAGTTGATGGATCGCAGGATCAATGACCTCCTTGACTCGTTATATGGCCAGACATTTTGTCAACCTTATCATGTTTTTCACTGTCAGTGTGAATGTGCTTCAACAAGGCACATTCATCCCGACGACGAAGGTGGTAGCAATCAATCTTGTGTTTAACTTCAATTTTCTACCATGGTTTTTGTTTACACCTCAATTTTAGTCTCAGTAGCTAGTATTCATGTTTTGAATCCAAATTGGTTATGTAGTTAAGTTAGAAACTTCCAACATTTTCTTTTGACCCTACGATGTAGACTGTTATTGCTATATAAGACATGGTGTTGGCACTGGTTTCCATTTTTGGCAATCCAAGCACCAGGTCATATGATATTTACTTTGTGCTTTGTTTCCTAGAGGTAATATAAACACAAACTTACAAAACAAAAACAAAGTTGCATATCTGATTTTTTTTTCTTTATACCCTTTTGCACTAGTGGTATTGCTTGAGAAGTCCACTAAAGAGAATAGAAAATGTTACATTTGCAAGTAACAAAAGGATTATGGCAATCTCTTACAATTTCACTACAGTTTAAAGTTGGTTAGACATTGATTATATTATCAATAATATAATAACATCTATACAAAATGTTTGGTGTGAAAATTGTGAATAATTTATAAGTATTTATAATTCTATTCTAAAATATAAAGTTTAACCAAAGGAAAAGATTTATTAACCTTTTCATAAGTATTTGTTTTATTTCACCATACATATTTTGCATATGATTGTGTAATCCAATGGAGATGGGGATTTTCGCGCAGTTTGGATTCGATTATTTTTAAATTTTTGATGTTTTGCTTATGTGATATTGTGTGAGAGTTTCAATGTGTTTCGCTACTACATTTTTAAAACGTTGCATAGGAGTTGTACAAAGTTTCAAGGCAAGTTTCAAAGAAGACTAAGCAAGATAACTCATATTAATAATTAATTATTGAAAATTTATAATAATGAGTAAATGATCGGTTTATATATACCTAGAGATGATTAATCACATTGAAAAGTTATGAACTTAGTATCTTTACAATATTAATTAATATATAATACGATTGTTTATTATCATAATATGGATTAAGGATTAAAATAACTCATTATTATTATAATTGTTACATTATATAGATAACATATCATAATGACATGATACTAGTATGAGTAACAAGTTTGTAGAGTCTGGTTATATCTCTAAAATTGTTACAGGCGGCGGCGGATATGGCAAGGTAATCGTCAACCTAAAGGGATAGGGTGTTTAGAAGTTGAAGGGAATAATGTCATTGCACGGAATCTCATGAAAGACAAAATGGTTTTGGGTTTTGTGCATCTAGTTTTCCTTGGGGATATCCAAAAAGGGGCTTGCTCATGGTATCGATCGGAGGTCACATGCATTTAAATCTTCGAGGATCTTCGAGGGGATTTGAATTTTACTCTTTCTTTGAAAGAAGTTTGGGGAGTGCACCCAAGGTTTGATCCTCAAGAAAGATTATTTTCTCATTGGATATAATCTAATCATTTGATTGACTTACCACCTCAAAAGCTCTCTCAAACCTGGCGCAATGGGAGAAAGGTTCTAGCTCTGGTTTCCAAACGTCTTGACCATTTCTTAATTTTTGAATATTTGGCAGCCGGTCTGTGGGTCCTCAAGTATAAAGTTCTAGTAGGAGGTATATCAAAGCATGTGTCGATTTCGATCGAATTTGTCTCAAAAGGATCTAAGACGAACTATTATAATTGTTTTACCCTTAATCAATGACTTGTAACATTTTGTTATAACTATTTAGGGGCTTCTTAACCATTCTTCAAGGATTCTTAACCATTATTCAGGGCTTCTTAACCATTCATAAATCCTCAACAGTGAGGAACTACATGACGTACCACCTACCATTGGAAACAGTATGACGCGGACTATCCATCTATGAGTGTGTTACCTGCATTTACATTGTCCTTCATATCCTTATTCCTCAAACAACTTCGGGCTTCTTGACCACACCTATGGGGCTTCTTGTAGACTTCTAAAAAAGAACCAATCACATTTGTTGACATCAATGGAAAGCACTTTTGTTGACATCAATAAAAACCAACTATCCAACAACATCAATGACAACTAAGTATCCAACAATTGCATGCCATGCTCTGCATTTATTCCCTACTTCACTACAACACTACATTTATTCTCTGCTCCACTGTAGCATTGCAAGGTGTACCTCTACCAACATAATAGAGTTTTTTAAAACTGAAATGTTCCATATCCTTACCATGCATGTTGTCTAGATTTCTTTTTTGGCTTGTGAAAACCCCACCTTGTCCATTATTATAATCTTAAGGTTTTATATTTTCCATCATTGTTTGTGTCTTATAAAATAGCCTAAAAATTCGGAAGGTTGGAATTAGCGACTACCATAAATCTACAATGATCTTCTCATTTCAAGTGTTAGTAACACTGAAATGAGGAATTCTTCTTAAATTTAAGTTGCATATCTGATTTTTCTCTTCCTCTGTCTTTAGTTCCTTTCCTATTTCCAATCATTTCCGACCCCCCCCCCCTCTGGTTTTGTTTTCCTTCCCTCAGAGCGATGCCTTGTGAAATAGGAAAACCCAATAGAGGCTCAGGGTCTTACCGTGGTTCTACAGGGCGTCTCTCTTCACCTATCCCTTCATCCATACTTTGAGTTTCTTCTCTACTTTCCACTTCCTCTGTGACGAGACAGCGTGAGGACGATATTTTGGATTACGCCACAATTGTGGAAGAAGAAATTCCTTCTGATCACATACTGGAAAATTTGTATGCCCCATCTTCACCCGCAATAAGAGTCTCCCCCACTGTTACCTCTCCTACTCAAAATCACAACAATACCATAGTAAGCATCTCACAGGTTCCAGTGCATACCTCCAGCAGGGTGACAGAGCATATTTCTCCACCGCAGTTCTCAGAAGACTAGCTCCAATTGATCTTTGAACTTCACATGGACATTGCAGAAAATAATTTTCACTAGGAGTTGATGGATCGCAGGATCAATGACCTCCTTGACTCGTTATATGGCCAGACGTTTTGTCAACCTTGTCATGTTTTTCACTGTCAGTGTGCATGAGCTTCAACAAGGCACATTCATCCCGACGGCAAAGGTAGTAGCGGTCAATCTGGTGTTTAACTTCAATTTTCTACCATGTTTTTTGTTTACACCTCAATTTCAGTCTCAGTAGCTAGTATTCATGTTTTGAATCCAAATTGGTTATGTAGTTAAGTTAGAAACTTCCAACATTTTCTTTTCACCCTCCAGTGTAGACTGTTATTTCTATATAATACATGGTGTTGGCACTGGTTTCCATTTTTGGCAAGCCAAGCACCAGGTCATATGATATGTACTTTGTACTTTGTTTCCTGGAAGTAATATAAACACTAACTTACAAAACAAAAACAAAAACAAAGTTGCATATCTGATTTTTTTTCTTTATACCCTTTTGCACTAGTGGTATTGCTTGAGAAGTCCATTAAAGCGAATAGAAAATGTTACATTTGCAAGCAACAAAAGGATTATAGAAATCTCTTACAATTTCATTGCAGTTTAAAGTCGGTTACGCATTGATTATATTATCAATAATATAATAACATCAATACAAAATGTTTGGTGTGAAAATTCTGAATAATTTATAAGTATTTATAATTCTATTCTAAAATTAAAATTTTAACCAAAGGAAAAGATTTATTAACCTTTTCATAAGTATTTGTTTTATTTCACCATACATATTCTGCATATGACTGTGTAATCCAATGGAGATGGGGATTTTCGTGCATTTTGGATTTGATTATTTTTTATTTTTTTATTTTTTGCTTATGTGATATTGTGTGAGACTTTCAATGTGTTTCACTACTACATTTTAAAACGTTGCAGAGGAGTTGTACAAAGTTTCAAGGCGAGTTTCAAAGAAGAGTAAGCAAGATAACCATATTAATAATTNTCAATCTGGTGTTTAACTTCAATTTTCTACCATGTTTTTTGTTTACACCTCAATTTCAGTCTCAGTAGCTAGTATTCATGTTTTGAATCCAAATTGGTTATGTAGTTAAGTTAGAAACTTCCAACATTTTCTTTTCACCCTCCAGTGTAGACTGTTATTTCTATATAATACATGGTGTTGGCACTGGTTTCCATTTTTGGCAAGCCAAGCACCAGGTCATATGATATGTACTTTGTACTTTGTTTCCTGGAAGTAATATAAACACTAACTTACAAAACAAAAACAAAAACAAAGTTGCATATCTGATTTTTTTTCTTTATACCCTTTTGCACTAGTGGTATTGCTTGAGAAGTCCATTAAAGCGAATAGAAAATGTTACATTTGCAAGCAACAAAAGGATTATAGAAATCTCTTACAATTTCATTGCAGTTTAAAGTCGGTTACGCATTGATTATATTATCAATAATATAATAACATCAATACAAAATGTTTGGTGTGAAAATTCTGAATAATTTATAAGTATTTATAATTCTATTCTAAAATTAAAATTTTAACCAAAGGAAAAGATTTATTAACCTTTTCATAAGTATTTGTTTTATTTCACCATACATATTCTGCATATGACTGTGTAATCCAATGGAGATGGGGATTTTCGTGCATTTTGGATTTGATTATTTTTTATTTTTTTATTTTTTGCTTATGTGATATTGTGTGAGACTTTCAATGTGTTTCACTACTACATTTTAAAACGTTGCAGAGGAGTTGTACAAAGTTTCAAGGCGAGTTTCAAAGAAGAGTAAGCAAGATAACCATATTAATAATTAATTATTGAAAATTTATAATAATGAGTAAATGATCGGCTTATATATACCTAGATATGATAATCACATTGAAAAGTTATGAACTTATTATCTTTACAATATTAATTAATATGTAATACTATTGTTTATTATCATAATATAGATTAAGGATTAAAATAACTCATTATTATTATAATTTTTACATTATATAGATAACATATCATAATGACATGATACTAGTATGAGTAACAAGTTTGTAGAGTCTGGTTACATCTCTAAAAGTTTTACAGGTGGCAGCGGATATGGCAAGGTAATCGTCAACCTAAAGGGATAGGGTGTTTAGAAGTTGAAGGGAATGACGTCGTTGCGTGGAATCTCATGAAATCCAAAATGGTTTTGGGTTTTGTGCATCTAGTTTTTCTTAGGGATATCCAAAAAGGGGCTTGCTCATGGTATCGACCGGAGGTCACATGAGTTTAAATCTTCGAGGATCTTTGAGGGGATTTGAATTTTACTCTTTATTTGAAAGAAGTTTGGGGAGTGCACCCAAGGTTTGATCCTCAAGAAAGATTATTTTCTCATTGGATATAATCTAATCATCCGATTGACTTACCGCCTCAAAAACTCTCTCAAACCTTACCCAATGGGATAAAGGTTCTAGCTCTGGTTTCCAAACGTCTTGACCGTTTCTTGATTTTTGAAGATTTGGCAGCGAGTCTGTGGGCCCTCGAGTATAAAGTTCTAGTAGGATTTATATCAAAGCATGTGTTGATTTTGATCAAATGTGTCTCAAAAGGATCTAAGCCAAACTGTTATAATTTTTTTACCCTTAATTAATGACATGTAACATCTTGTTATAACTATTTAGGGAATTCGTAACCATTCTTCGAGGCTTCTTAACCATTCATAAATCCTCAACAGTGAGGAACTACGTGACGTACCACCTACCATTGGAAATAGTATGACAAGGACTATCCATCTATGAGTGTGTTACCTTCATTTACATTGTCCTTCATATCCTTATTCTTAAATTTAAGTTGCATATCTGATTTTTCTCTTCCTCCATATTTAGTTCCTTTCCTGTTTCCAATCCTTTCCGACCCCCCCCCCCTGGTTCTGTTTTCCTTCCCTCATAGCGATGCCTTGTGAAATAGGAAAACCTAATAGAGGCTCAAGGTCTTACTATGGTTCTAAAGGTCGTCTCTCTTCACCTATCCCTTCATCCATCCTTTGAGTTTCATCTCTACTTTCCTCTTCCTCTGCGATGAGACAACGTGAGGAGGATATTTGGGATTACGCCACAATTGTGGAAGAAGAAATTCCTTCTGATCACATACTGGAAAATTTGTATGCCCAATCTTTGCCCGTAGCAAGAATCTCCCCCATTGTTACCTCTCCTACTCCAAATCGCAACAATACCATAGTAAGCATCTCACATGTTCCAATGCATACCTCCAGTAGGGTGACAAAGCATAATTCTCCACCGCGGTTCTCAGAAGACTAACTCCAATTGAACTTTGAACTTCACAGGGACATTGTGGAAAAGAATTTTTGCTAGGATTTTATGGATCGCAGGATCAATGACCACCTTGACTCATTATATGGCCAAACATTTTGTCAACATTTTCATGCTTTTCACTATTAGTGTGCATGTGCTTCAACAAGGCACATTCATCCCGGCAGCGAAGGTGGTAGCAGTCAATCTGGTGTTTAAATTCAATTTTCTACCATGGTTTTTGTTTACACCTCAATTTCAATCTCAGTAGCTAGTATTCATGTTTTGAATCCAAATTGGTTATGTAGTTAAGTTAGAAACTTCCAACATTTTCTCTTGACCCTCCAGTGTAGACTATTATTGCTATATAAGACCTGGTGTTGGCACTGATTTCCATTTTTGGCAAGCCAAGCACCTGGTCATATGATATGTACTTTGTACTTTGTTTCCTGGAGGTAATATAAACACTAACTTACAAAACAAAAACAAAAACAAAGTTGCATATCTGATTTTTTTACTTTATACCCATTTGCACTAGTGGTATTGCTTGAGAAGTCCACTAAAGAGAATAGAAAATGTTACATTTGCAAGCAACAAAAGGATGATGGCAATCTCTTACAATTTCACTGCAGTTTAAAGTCGGTTAGACATTGATTATATTATCAATAATATAATAACATCAATACAAAATGTTTGGTGTGAAAATTGTGAATAATTTATAAGTATTTATAATTCTATTTTAAAATTAAAATTTTAACCAAAGGAAAAGATTTATTAACCTTTTCATAAGTATTTTATTTATTTCACCATATATATTCTGCATATGACCTTGTTATCCAATGGAGATGGGGATTTTTGCGGATTTTGGATTCGATTATTTTTAAATTTTTGATGTTTTTCTTATGTGATATTGTGTGAGAGTTTCAATGTGTTTCGCTACTACATTTTTAAAATGTTGCACAGGAGTTGTACAAAGTTTCAAGGCAAGTTTCAAAGAATACTAAGCAAGATTACTCATATTAATAATTAATTATTGAAAATTTATAATAATGAGTAAATGATCGGTTTATATATACGTAGAGATGATTAATTACATTGAAAAGTTATGAACTTAGTATCTTTATAATATTAATTAATATGTAATACGATTGTTTATTACCATAATATAGATTAAGGATTAAAATAACTCATTATTATTATAATTATTACATTATATAGATAACATATCATAATGACATGATACTAGTATGAGTAACAAGTTTGTAGAGTCTGGTTACGTCTCTAAAATTGTTACAGGCGGCGGTGGATATGGCAAGGTAATCGTCAACCTAAAGGGATAGGGTGTTTATAAGTTGATGGGAATGACGTCGTTGCGCGGAATCTCATGAAAGACAAAATGGTTTTGGGTTTTGTGCATCTAGTTTTTCTTGGGGATATCCAAAAAGGGGCTTGCTCATGGTTTCGACCGGAGGTCACATGCGTTTAAATCTTCGAGGATCTTCGAGGGGATTTGAATTTTACTCTTTCTTTGAAAGAAGTTTGAGGAGTGTACCCAAGGTTTTATCCTCAAGAAAGATTATTTTCTCATTGGATATAATCTAATCATCTAATTGACTTACCACCTCAAAAACTCTCTCAAACCTGGCGCAATGGAAGAAAGGTTCTAGCTCTGGTTTCCAAACGTCTTGACCGTTTCTTAATTTTTGAAGATTTGGTAAAAGGTTTGTGGGTCCTTAAGTATAAAGTTCTAGTAGGAGGTATATCAAAGCATGTGTCGATTTCGATCGAATTTGTCTCAAAAGGATATAAGCCTCTTGTCCATTTTAAGTTCAACCATAAATGGCTCTTGGAGGAAGATTACAAGTGTCTAATTCGATGAGTATGGAGATTGATAGAGGATAACCTGGATTGCTCTCAATTGCTTGGTCCAAAAATCATAATGCAAGGGGAAAAGTGCTTATGTCAAATGTGGAAGCAAATATTGGAGAGTTGTTGATTGTTAATTCAGCTTCTTCTCTCTCTAATGAGGAGGAATCGGTTCTCAATGATCTCCTGAAACAAAGGAAATATTTGTTGGATGAAGAAGAGGCCCAATGGCATTTAAAAAGTAAAGTGGTTTGGTTGAAGGAAGGTGACAGTACCTCGGAATTTTTCACAATTTCACTAATTAGAGAAGAATCCTAAACACCATTTTAGAAATTAAAGATCCCAATGGCACCCAGGTTACTTCTTTTTAGGGAATAGTGAATGTTGGATACGATTTTTTTTCATCCCTTTTTAGTAGCCCACATGGATGCCCCATTTTTGAAATCCTTAAGGTGTTCAAACTCTTTCCCAGATTTATTTTAGAGGAAATGAACGCTTCTCTTCAAGAAAAAAAATCCTTGGAAAGGAGATTCTGGCTACACTCACCTCTTTTTAGAAAAGTAAAAGCCCTGGACTGGACGGTTTTACTGGGCTACTATAGCCAAAATTCCAAGTGGCATTCTCACCGGGATCTGAAATATCTTCTTTCACTTTATGTGGTACGATAAAAGGGAATCTTGTGGCATTCCTCTAGTTAAGTGGACCTATTTGGTGATGCTAAAAGAACTTGGAGGATGGAGCATCAAGCATATAAATTGGTTTTGTAAATATATGGCTGCTAAAAGTATGTGGAGGTTGATCCACAACTCAATGTTGTGGGGGAGGGTTCAGAAAACCAAGTACCTGGGAAAAAATTGGTAGTGGAATGTTTTATATTCCCAAAAAAATTGGGAAACAACAGTTGTGGGATGGAAGCATATGGTGGAAGATTTTCCAATAATTGGAAACTGGACAGTTTGGCAAGTAGGGAATGGAAAGAGTGTAAGAATACGTGAATATCCCTAGTTTAATGTTGGTCATGATTTCAAACTTTCTAGAGAATGTAACTCAACCCTCCACGACCAAGGAATTTTCTTTTTATGGGAAGCTAGAATCTCAGAAGGGGATTTCATAAGAAGAAGCTCTTGGAAATCAACAATTGCTTTGAATTTGATAGGGAATCAGATTGAGGAATGGAAAAAATACATTTAAATTCTATATGACAGTTATATTATTCTTGAGGAGGAAGAGGATACTTAAGTTTGGGCCAAAAATGAAAAATCAGGGAATTACACAGTCAAATTTGAATACCTCTCTCTAGTGGAAAACGAATTTGAAGGTGACAAAAAATGGTGGTGGACGTATGTGTGGAGAACCCAAGCTATTTTAAAATCAAATACAATGATTTGGTTGGCCTTAGAAAATAAGATTTTAACTTGGAACAACGGCTTAAAACGGGGTTGGGTGGGGCCTAATAGATGCTCCCTATGAAAAGTAGAGGCTAAGTCAGTGAATCATTTATTCTCTCTATGTCAGTAATCCCAACAAGTCAATGCAGAATTATCCTAGTTGATTTCAGGTATCAGTCCATTCCTCACTAGTTCTCTGCTCAGTTGGATCAAAGCATGGAAAGAGGACCTCTACTCTCAGTGCTACATGTTGTTGCCTCTGTTCTTGGTTTTTTTTTTATGGTGGGCACGCAACCAATGAATTTTTTGGGACAAATACATTCTTCCTCCCGTAATAACAACATTGGTAGTCAAGTTATCATTTGAATACAAATGTGAGGCAAATGCTCCAAAGTAAAGATTAGTGGTCAATCCAGAAATTGATAAACAAATTCTATGGGGCTATTTTGATGGAGCCTGTCAGGGGAATCCTCTTAAATGCAAGCAAGTGTTGTTCTTTTTATATATGATACTCATTTATTTAAAATAAGATATACACCAGGAAGAGGAACCAATACAAAAGATGAACTTTTGGCCCTTTGGGCTCTAATGGTTCATGTCACTTCCTTAAACTTGAGAAAAATTCAAATTTTGGGGGACTTTAAGTCAATAGTCGATTGGGTGAAAGGAAAAAACTAGATACAAATATTGAGATCTAGGAATTTAATGGAGAAGATCATATATTTCCTTTCTTCAATGGAATGGTTCTTTATCAATCATGTTCCTAGAGCACTCAATGTGCAGGCATATGAACTCTACAAGGAAGCTCTGGAGCTAGATAAGGGAGCCTTTATTATTTAGGATTATTTTGATGAACAACTTGAGGAAGAGATGAATTTTCGTCTATAATTGTTAATCTATTGTTTTGTTTATAGCATATTAGACTGAAAATATGAAGGTGTTGTGCATAGGATTGTTAAGAAAGTACAAATGTAGTATCGAAGTATAGTTTGTTTTGGTAAGTATAGAGAAATATTCAAAGAGAGTCTCAAGATGTGTATTCCCTCTTTTTTATGAATATAATGTTTTTTCTTGTTCCGAAAAAAATAAATATATTACAATGGCATATTATAACATTTTATATATTAATGGATATGTAATACAATTGTTTATTATTGTAATATAATAAGATAATTTGTCCATTGGATGTATCTTGGGTGGTTCGGAGGAATGATCGTTACCCTACCCACCCAGGTTCAAATCCTTGGAGTGACATGTTGTGCCCTTTAATGGATCTATAAGATGCTCTTGTTGAGCCCCCAATTCTCCGAAAAATGCTTGGCCACCCCATATTCAACTTTATCGATATTTTTGTATGCCTCTGAGATGGCACAGTGTATATCCAAAAACAATCGCTTATGTGCTCAAATTTGAGAGGTTAAATAAGGAAAATTTGGATCATTCAAATTGGAGAGGTTAAATCATCGGATTTTGGATCATTTTAGACGTGAAAAAATGGAAATCGACGGATTTTGGATAAGTGCCAATTACTTGTTTCTCAAAAGACATTAAATATCATTCATAAAATATCATTGTTAATCATTTTTGAACTCTAAACTTCTCTTTGTTTGATGAAACAACTAAGTCACATAATAACCTAGAGTTTCCATCCATCTTGGAGTGATTTTAAAAGGATTTATTTTGATTTAAAATTTTGTAGAGGTTCATATGGTGGAACAATGCCCAATTAAATACTATAGCCACCTATGTTCATTCTTCTTATGGTAGCGCTATGACAAAAATGAAAGGTATTCTTGTTGTAAAACAACGATTCACCAATTTAAAAAAGAAAATGTATCATCCACATACCCAAGCATACTATGACAGTTCACATAATGTTGCATTATGCATTGTTACAACCTCAAAATATATTCTAAACAAAAGCTTATTCCATAGCCATGATGAGTTGCCAATAATTATAAATATCATTGAAAAAAGGCAATAATTATGATGCCAACCCAAGTCAGTGAGAGATAGTTTTAATAAGAGCAGTGGGACAAAGAAATATTTATATTTATTGTGGATTATGTGCATCTAATGCAGCAGTGAGAGATAGTTTTAATAAGAGAAGTGGGACAAAGAAATATTTATCTTGATTGTGGATTCAATGCATCAAGCAAAGTCAAAAGTCAATTTTGATTCATCTTCAATCTAGAGACAGTAATATTTGTCTCGATTGCAGATTCAAATCAACAGAAATCAATGGTTGACTTTGGTCCATGTCAATTAGATGGACATAATTTACAATCAAACCTATACAACCTGCATAATGTGCTCCATAGAGACTTTTCTTGTAGAGCGCTACATTTCCTTATTTTATCATGTGGTATGCCAAGAGAGTGTGATTTGTGCACCTAACGAGTTTTAGTATAGAGTTTTCTCTTGTGATATGCCAAGAGAGTGTGATATTGTGTTTTGTTGAATCTGTATGTATTTTACGAGTGCTTGTGGTGGTGTTGTAATTTATAATCGTTTTATTCACACTCAAACCCATAGGGATAAACATATACTTACACATAAAAACTGAGAGAGCAACAATAAAGTGTTGACATATGGAATATAATGTTACTAATATTAAATTTAGGTTGCACTGCAATTAAATATTTTCATACATGAATAATAAATGTCTTAAGCTCTTAAACAAGTTATATGCTCGGTTTTGAAGGTTCAAGAGATATTTTTTATAGACAAATAGCTTGAATCACAGTTTTTTTGACCCCGCTAGATAATCACAGTAGATATAAGGTTCTTATTTATAAGAGCACTAGGTACATCCATGATGAAATTAAGACTCAAAACCTATTCAGTTGTTGTTATACAAATATTGTCCATGTACAACTTATTTTCAATGCAAAACTCACGGTTTTGAAACAAAAGATTTACATTCCTATCATCTATGAATTTAAAATAAATGTCATACATTGTTAAATCTCGAATATCAAATTTAAACATAGTTTGGGGTACTATTGATCCACATTGTGTAGAGAAAAAAATTAAACACACACGGGAGTATAGCAGAGAGCATAATAATACAATGAAAATCCAACTTCTATTAATGAATAAAATAGTGCAATATTGTAGAAGACAAACTCGATAGAATGGAAATAGCTTATCTCTAAAGAGAAATATGCCAACTACACTCATTCAAAAAAGATAATACAAGAGGCCGAAACGATGGCCTTTTAACATAAAGCAAAAACCCTAAAGTGCCAAAATCTTAACCCTAGGAGGTGAAGCGCCAAAAAGTTATTTGTGGGCCTGAGGTGGTTTCTACATCAACTCTTAGGGGCTCAAATTCCACACACAATCTCCATTTGGAACACATGGTATCTCATTGGAAATATCTAACTAAGTACTATAATATTGCACCATTGCATGGGTGTGTCGATAGAAAACCCAATGCCTAAAATTTTCTAGAAAACATCATTTAGAGACTTAAAAAATCCATGAAAGTTTAGAACCTAGAAAATCCTAAAAATCATAATAAAGCTACCAAGATGGAGAACCGTGTTGAGTCAATGGAAAAGGTGGGTGGCCACCGATATCCACCTATATCAATCCTCCCCCCTTAGTAAGAAATCATCCCCATTAGGTCAAGTTCTCATAGTATATGGGGAAACTTTTATTGAATCTGAATCTTGGCAATCCATTTTCCTTGTTGAAGAAGCTATCCTACTTTGACAACTCGATAGAGTTGTATGTTATGTTGGCAAGTCCCTTAATCTTGGTGTCCACAATCCAATCCATTATAGAATTCTAAAGACATTTTGGATTGAGTTTTGTAGGGGCAAATTACTTAGCCACCTCTAAGTTTTCCAGTAGAGGTGGGAAATATGGAAAAGAAGCTCCACATTAAACATTGAATACAAGCCAAGGAAAGCAGGAATACTCAATTTGAAATCATTTTCACCCACAACCTTTGTGATGGTGTAAGGTCCATATTGGAGTGATCTAAGGTTATTTTGGGGGCCCGTGATGCACTCTTTGTGCAAATGCAAGGTCATATCTTTCCACCAACCTTAAACTTGTGTGGAACCCGATGTTGGTCATGTTGTTACTTGTACTTAGAATTGGCCTTTTGGAAGATATCATGAACTGGTTGTTGGAGGTGTTGGATCCATTCGGCAAATTGGGTTGTTTGTCTTCCTCGATCTGAGCATGGGAAGACTACGTCAATGAAGATGGAACGGGAAGAGATACATCAATAGGGGTAATGGATAGAACCCCAAGCACACCTGAAAAGGGTTATAGACAATAGAGTTGTGGAGTTCTTTGTAATAGCTATGTTGAACATATGGAAGGCTCTCATCCCATGTACGTGAATGCTTGGAGTTGTACATGCATAAGATATGCACAATCATCAAGTTGACCGCTTTTGTTTCCCCATATGTTTGGGGTTGAAAAGTAGTAGATTTGGTCAACTTGGTGTCCATCAGAGACCATAGGCTAGACCAAAAGGTACTAAGGAACCTATTGTCTTTATCTGGAATAATGGTTTGTGGTATCCCAAAATAAACCCAAACATGTTAAAAGAATATCCTAGTAGTGGCATTGGATATCATACTATTTTTACATGGTGCCAAAATGGCCATCTTAGAGAACTGATTGATGACCACAAAGACGCAATCATGACCATGTTTAGTGGAGGGAAAATATGACATGTAATTCATGGATACTGACTCCCAAAGCTTGTCTGGGGTAGGGATAGGAGTGTACATATCTTGTTTCTTGATGGATGATTTAGCGATGGCACGGGAAATGCACAACCCGATATACTAGCTAACGTCATGTCGAAGCTTTAGCTAGTAGAAATACTTCTAAAGTATTGTTGTTATCTTCTCCACACTGAAGTATGCTACCACATGAATGTAATGTTCCTCCCAAATTAGCTTTGCATGCTTACTTTCAAAGGAACACAAAGATGTCCCAAATAGCACAAGAGCGCATCTTGGAGGTGGAAGTCTAGAACTTTTTTTCGTGCACTTAATGTCTAATAAGTAGCATTGAAGTCAGGGCCATTGTCATATAATTATGGCCACCCAAAGGTCTCGTTCCCATGGAAGTTAAGGAATATGATCAGTTTCAGAATTGGGGGCCAATTGAAGCAGTTTGCAACATGGTTGGCACTGCCCTTCTTGTACTTAATGTTCAAGTGGAATTGTTGCAAGTATTTGGAAAACTTATCATGGAGGTCTTCTGCAAATTTCATTGTGTCTACATGAATTGAAGAGGCTTGTAATTAGTGTGGATGATCATTTCCTTTCTTATAATATAACACTTCCATTGTCAACATTCCTACACAATGGAGTAAATATTCTTGTCATAGGTGGGATATCCGCAAACAACATAAGATAGTGTCTTACTGCGATATGCCACCAAATGTCCTCGTTGAGTGAGGATTGAACTGATAACCTAGACAATGGAATCTATATCAATCTCAAATGGTTGTTGCAGTTTTGGAAATGTGAGGATTGTTGTGAAGTAGAGGCAGTTTTTCAAATCCTATAATGTTTTATGTTGTGATTTAGACCAGGAAAATTTAGCTTTAGCTTCACCTTTGTCTACTTGACCTAGGAGCCAAGCTCGGTCAACAATGATTTCTTTGAGTGGAATTCATTAGTGTTGTGCCAAAGTGTATTAAGATACAGTGTGTCTCTGCAACACAAATAAAATAACTCGGAATGAGCTATCCAATGAGATAAATGGTTTGCAAAACGAACCTCATATGAGAAAGTTACATCCAAAACAGTGAGGGTAAAATTTTGGCACCAAATTTACTTCTGGAAGGCATAACTCCATGCTCAGAAGTCTGTTTGGGGAATAGGAGTAGTCGATGGAAAGATTATAGCCCATAGAATACAGTGGTGAAATCCGATTTTGGTTATGGGTAACTGAAAATGCGTTTGGAGTAAAAGAAGACACCTATAGAATATAGGGATAAATTGGGTAAAACAACCAAAACTTCTTTGGACCATAACTTCCAGCTCGGAGCTCGGATTTCAGAAAATGAATAGTTGTTGGAAAGGTATTGATGAGTAGAATACATATTTCAACCCAAAAATTTAATTTGGGTGCTAAAAATATTCCATAAATTAATAAATATATTTATGTAGTAGTAAATGACTAGAGAATTGCGGCATGTGGATGTTGTATCTTTTCGCTCAAAACTCAAATTAGGCATGAGTATAGTCATTGAAGAGATGTTTCAGAGAGGAATGCATATAAGGAATCATATTTTTTTATTTTTTGCATTGTGTCCTTCATAAGTTGGGATAAATAATGACCTATTGCATTAATTGGCAAATTTTCTATATTATGCATAACTCTAACATAAATGGTTGCTCACACATGGTGTAGAATTAGAGGTATAATCATATAAATTTCAGCCTAGGATTGAATATCAGAGTAATGGAGACATGGAAGATCTTGTATAATTTGGTTGAGGAAACAAAGAGCTACATGACAAGTAATGGAAAGTGGAATTGGATTCCAAGAACCATGCAATTACTCAATGTAAATATTTTTCCAAATAGTGTCAAGGTTTGGAGAAACCTTCCCAGATGATAGAGATAAGTGCCAGAGGTGATTTCTAGGAAATGAAGAGTACTAAAACTCATTAAAGTTCCTATGTATAAGTGTAGAATCACATTTGAAGTGCAATAGTTTGGCAAGGTAAAAATAGGTTGAGCTTATTAGCAAGGAAATGATTAATAAGAAAAGGAGCACTCTTGCGGAGAGTGTTGTGTGAAGGATTGCTAGCACAAGGATACGATTCCACCAATGATCATTGTGTGGGATTGTTATAGATTTATACCCAGTTCCATTAGACATGGAAGAAGGTCAATCTTGTACAATGGGTTGAAGCATCAAAGAGATGAAAAAGGAAAGTGCAGGGATGCATGGCAAGTGATGCAAGGTTGAAAAAGGTCTAAGGAAGAGAAGAGGAATATTAGTATTCAGTCGGAATGGTTTGCAAAGGAAAAATCAATAGAGATTCTCACATAAATCAAGGATCCAGTAGGTGAAGAGTGGTATTTCATGCATAAGGAGTTAAGGAGGACTCCATATCCTTGAAGGTAGAAATATACTGAAGGCTACAATGCTTGGTGCAAGAGAAGGAAAAAGGATATCATGAGATGAGGTGTGACTCATGGAGTGGATGATTCATATATATGTGCAAGTATGGGAATGCATGAAAAACTAATTGTTGGGTGTGATCTAATAGCTTTTGTCTAAAATTACCCCAAAGCAAGGAAGATACCTCTATTATCATAGTGTGCAGCAAAAGCAAGGTATAGGTGCAAATGGAGGATGTGTAGTATTCCATTTGGAGCAGAGTGATATTGAGTGGCCAAGTAGTGTTTCAAAAGGAATCACTCAATGAAGTATTTAAAATTGAGAAAATCCATAAATGGAAAAGAGCATTAGAAATATGACATAAAATAAATATTTCAAAATGTTGAAACTCCAATCAATGATAATAGTATTTC
>SNQJ01S0090570.1:1673-20194 GCA_010110895.2 Picea sitchensis
TCATTTGTTCATTGCTTATTTACTCTGCAGTTATTGGATGATAATGCTTCATTGATAAAACACTTGGATTATATGGTTAAAAGGGATTAAATTTATCTATTACTGATTCACCCCCCCTCTCAGTAATCCAACAATCCCTTGAGTGGGATTTGGTGGGTTTGTACTTCCTCTTTGAGAAGAAGTTTGACCCTTGCTTTCTTGTGAAGGAGAACCAATAGATGGATTGCCTTGGGTATTTGACCCAAGCAAAGTGGAACCAAGTAAATATGATCCCAAGATAGTAGCACTCACTGGGGTGTGAGATGGTTGAGCCGGTGAGTTGGCGAGACTAGCGACTCCTAAAATAAGAGGGATATTCTGCGAGAATCTAGAATGACGAGGATTTTGTGGTTCCCCTATGTTTCTGACTAGCAAAGTGAATGTGTGTAAATGGTGACAAGAGAGAAATAAATGAACACACAATTTTTATATTTTTGACCCTCAAACAATAGTATAACTCACAATTGCATGTAATCAAATGAACATCATACATAAATCAACTGTAAAATAAACAAGCATGTGGATAGGTGGATTTTGTTTGTGTGGGGAAAAAAAAATTTCTCGTGTCCTAAAAGACCTATCATCCTTCCTCTTAATTTAGCACTGGGCCTTCTAATAACACTCGACAGTGGGGTCGGAATGCACTGGAAGAAGAACTAGTGAAGGTTCAAGTAGTCATTTATAATGAGGGGTAGATGGTGCATATCGTGAAAGAGCTGGTGATATTTCCCAATAGCCACACAAAATTTGACCAAGGTGCGATTGCAACCCACAATCGCCACCTAGGTAGATATCCTATGTTTTTCCACTAAGTACCTCGGTCAAAGTGTGACATTTAGATTTTTGGCCTAAAAAATAGGTCACGGGATGGATACCCTCACAAGATTTGGGTGACTCAAGGAGGGATAGAAAAATCGGACCTCGGCCTTCGACCCTTCACGAGTATCTCCCTGTGTTATGGTATAGGAACACTTGACTTGGAGGATTTGAAAGATCCATATTCTCAACTTCTATTGTTTCAAAATGTGAGAACATGATAACGGGGGGTTATTTGGATGCCTACCCCCAAGATCCTACCTAGACCAAAAAAATTCTTTTGGGCACCTCGTGTGGAGTAAAATTTAGTGTGTTCTTAGAAATTTTTTAGATGGAGTAGGCTGAGATATTGGGGTCATGGACCAACCTCATTTGAATTAAATTGGTCTGGATAATTTCTAAAGCAGTAGTCAGATCTTTCAGATTTCCTTTTGAAGTACTTTGTGGGTACTTAAAAAACAAAAATTACTTTGACCTCCACTATTCTAATATAAATTATGTGTGATGAGTGGCTTTGTGTGTAATAATGTGAAAAGTGTGAAAAATATTTTAATAACTTAAGTGTAGGATTGCAACATGTGGACTTCCTGTGGTCGTTACAAATATTCTTACCTAGCTTACTAAGTTCTTTGGTACAACCTTGCGAAATATTTAAAGCCCTAAAGAACTATCAATGTGGACATATGGGTCCTTAATTGATCCTTTAAACTCCCTAGAATGTTGTCTATACTAGAAAATATTTTGAAACTATCCTAGGATTGTAGACATGTGGGAATGTATGGGCACGTTACTTGATCTTTTAAACTTTCCTAGAGTTTTTTCTATACTAAGAAAGAATTTTGAAACTATCCTAAGATTGTAAACATGTGGGCATGTATGGGCCCTTACAAATATTTTAAGATAATTTTCAAAACTAAGAGGTACCCAAAGGGGTTTTTTTCGTCTCCTAATGATTTTAAGGGAGATGAACTTTCCTTTAAATCACCTTTATTGATTCCCGAGATCACACTTGGGTGCAGAGGAAGAGCATACTTCGGGGGTTAAAATTGATTTATATCCCAAATTACTTTATTGTGTTTTGAAAAAGAAATAACCTTAACTCAAAGTTTTAAATTCCAAATGAGCCATCCATGTGGCAACAAAGCAAAGAGAATAATTCTGATTCTTTTTACCCCTATGTGCTTATGTTATCTAACCTTATTTGTAAGAAAGGACTCTAAGTGAAGTGTGATTGCTTTGCAAAGTGTAAAAAATTAAAATCTGAAGGCAAGGGGCCCTTAAACCACTCTGAAAACCCTTGCAATTTGCAAAAAAATTGAACTTGTGCACGGGTTGTAGTATTTTCAGGTGTGCCAAGTGCGTAGAATGTGCATAATGTGTGGGTTTATGAAAGATATTACGCGCACAGAGTGCAGAGTGCGTAGAATGCACGTCTGTGTAAATGGACACACTTTGTAAATGAGACGATCCAAGTCCTACTAAAGAAATTTCTCATTGATCAAAGAATAAAAACAACATACCACCCTGGGGAGACAGCGCTTTTCTGGCAAGACTCCTGGCAGTAATGGTCAGTCCTGGATACTGAAGACTGGGCCCGAGACATCTGCCCCCAGGCTATTGGAGAGGGCCTAACAATAGTTGTTGACTATTGGCAGGACACTACCCAGGAGGACACCTGGCGATGCTAGCACTTGGACAGGGATCGACTCAATTTGGGGGCACACGTGGACTTGGAACCCTGGAAAAAGGAGATGGCCAAAAGGAAAATTCCCAAAATTGAGGGGGACGATATCCTCAGATGGGGATACCGACCGCAGGGCACCTTCAGTACGCAGGAAGCCTACCTGGTCAAGACTATAACAGACCCCATCCCGAATACGACAGCCTGGCAGAAACTATGGAATCTCAAGCACTGGCCAAAAGTCACTCTCTTCCTCTGGGTCGTTCTCCACTCAAGCATTCTAACCTGGGATAATCTAACAAAATGCGGTTTTGTGGGGCCCTCAATCTGAATTCTATGTGGAGAAGCAGAGGAAACTCTGAACCACCTCCTTAATACTTGCCCCTATACTACCCAAGTTTGGGACCAAGCAACGCTTATCATAAGCACTTCAAACCACAATAGGGACAGTATTCAGGAGACGCTAATGAACTGGAGGGATGGGGCCTTCCAATCCCCCCTTCTAAACTGCATTTGGAAACTCATTCCATGATTTATCCTATGGCAGACATGGAAGGAAAGGAACAAAATAATTTTCAAAGGCCACTCCCTCCCTTGGCAGCAATGCTGGCATTTTTTCCGCAATAGTATCTTGGAAACGATCAACATCCAGCGATGGTCTGAGGAAAACCTGAATGGATCGCCTTCTGAAGGCCCCGTCCTTCAACATTGGGCACTGCTTCCCCCTCTCCAGGAAACCAGTACTTTCCCACCTACGTTCTGAAGTCCCTCTTGCTGGTCTCCTCCCCCGGAGGGCTACATCAAGCTTAACTTCGACGGAGCCTCAAAAGGAAACCCTGGAGCTGTAGGATATGGGGTTGTTTTCCGTGACCATCTTGGACACATCTTGATCATAAGTGCAGGCTCCCTCGGGCACTCAACAAACAACACATTAGAGCTTTGGGGTCTTCTCAAAGGATTGAACCCAGCCCGCAAAAATGGATTCACTAAGCTTATTGTCGAGGGGGACTCTCAAATCATAATCAACCTCTTGCGCCGAATGCTAAATGGAGTGCATCCAGACAGATTGGCGCCTAGCTAGAGGCTCTCCCTTGGGCTGCAGATTCTCTCATATTTATTGCAGCCAAATCAAGCTATCATCCCATCCCACATCAGAAGGAAGGTGAATCAAGTGGCGGATGATCTAGCTAATTTAGGCACCACATGGAGCGGACCAGAGCTTCTATGCGACTCAAACAGGGACCTTGATCACCCAGTCCTTCAACATTGCATCCATAGGGATGATTCAGCAGACCATCCCCTGGATGGGGTGTTAATGGACTACACCTGGCATGAGGAGGAGGTCGGCACTAGCCCACCGGGCACGAGGCCATGTGATGGGCCCGTGCCGACTGCAGTCACCCCCCTCCAGCATTAATATGACTCTAGGCGATGTAAATGCTCTTGTACACACCCTTCCCTATTACGAATGCCATAGTATGGCTCTCTCGCAGTTATACCGCTCCCGTCTCTGGTCAAGCGGCGATGTGCTTCTCCCTTTGCGTTCTTGGGCTGACATTATCCGCTTCCTCTGGCTCTCTGCTAGCCTCCTCCATTTCCACGCCCTCCACTCCGAGCTGTCGCACCCTGCTTCCACGAACAACACAATGCCCCGCGAGAGAGGAAGGTCGAGGAGGGGCTCTCCTTGGAGGCCTCGAAGGCCCTCATTCTCGCCTCCTGGCTCGCAGCTTCACTCTCAGGCAATTGTCCCTTGGGCAGCGAATACTCCCCCGCGTCTTTTCTCCGCCTCCACAGAGCTGGTACCTGTCTTGCCATCTGTCGTTGATCCCCCCCGGAGCTCTTCAGAAGGACCTCCTCCTCCCCGCAGGCCAGGGAACTATGATCACCAGAATCCCGTCTCTAGCACTGGCGTGCAACTCCGGGACAATTTAGATAATATATACGACCTGGTGTTTGAATTACTCCAGGGGGTGGACGACCTCCACTTTCGGTTGCACTTTGCGAATGATAAGGTTGCGACTCTCCTTCAACTCCTGGCCTCCATGAGCGAGGCCTTTCCCTCTCATCTGGATGGAGCGACCTCAGAGGAAATACCTCGCACAGCCTCCGGGGAAGGCAACATCAAGGAGCAGAGCGCAAAGGAACCCGGGTTGGAGTGCACTAGTTGCGGGATGGCGAAGGAAGATTCGAAAACCCGACAACAACAGCTAGAGGCGACAGAAGCCGAGCGCGCAATATAAAATTTGACTGAAGGGATGATCTGGGACTCGGGGCCGACCTACATAGAGGAGGAATCTTGGCTGGGGGACCTCTCAGCCACGGGTCAGAGTTACCAGCTAGGTGTTTAATTATGTTTGTATATGCAAGCTCTGTTAGTTTTAGTTAGTCTTATTGGAAGAACAGTTCATCCAAACTTTCTTTTTTAGTCTCAGAACTACTATGCATACTCTCTAGGCTAGCTGGACTGGTTTCCCCTCTATTGGGGCAGTCCAGGGTAGCTATTTTTGACTATGGTTGTAAGTTGGCACACTGCCTGGAATTTTGAAGGACCTTAATATAAATTTCTTCTTACTTAAAAAAAAAAAAAAACATACCACCCCTAAGAAAATGATGTTGTTGAAGCATTTAGTAAGACACTACATAAATGACTCACTAAAATTTGTGGCATCGACATAAAAGACTGGGACGACAAAATTTCTACAGTTTTATGGGCATACAAGTATTCTTATAAGTGATCGACTAGAAATACTCCCTTTAAACTTGCCTATGGATAAGAAGTTATGGCACCACTTCACTTTTGGGCCAACTCAGACAGAGTAGCAGTTGTTTCTAAATTCAACCAAGACATAAGCAAGCATGATCATCTTTACCAATTGAATAAGATAGAAGAAGGAATATTAATAGTAATGCACCACCAATAATTTCAAAAGAAACAATAGAAATCATGTCATGATCGTCATCTAAAAATGAAGGAGATGAAAAATGGATACCTAGTCCTACTATACGACAGTCGAATTAAAGGAAAACCAAGGAAGTTAGAGACAAAATGGCTTGGTCCTTATGTTATAGAAGATATTCGACCAATAGGTGTAGTTCAAATTCAAACTTTGTTGGGGAACCCATTTAAAAAAGTAATTAATGGTTCCTATTTAAATAAGTATAATACATAGAGATGAGGAAGCTTGTTAGCAAAGTCTGTAGAAAATTATTCAAAAAGGGATCAACCAGAACTGGAAATATAACAGTTTGGTCGAAGTAGATTAATGTATATTAATAATAATATCAAGTACTAAATCCTTTTTATATTAATAAACTAAAAGTCAGTTATACATAATTCTGGTATAACATTCAGGTACAAGAAATGACTATAGGAAAAGTTAAGTATTAAAGAAGTTCCAAATCTTGGAAGAAATAAGCAAAGGAAAGTAGAATGGAGAGGGAAAGAAGCCCTTGGTTAAGCCACTTAGAAAGTGGACAAATATGAGATCGACACGTGACTCCATCTCTAGACTTACGACAAATCCTAATCAAGCGACAATCGATTGACTGAGGTAAACCCAGATCAAGTGAATGAGGTTCACGTGAGTGAAGGAATGGTAGAGGGGACTACAATAAAACAAACGAAAAAAGTAATTATCAATAACATCGACTAAGAAGAACTGACAATAGAAAACCCAATTATACGAAAGAAGCAGTCGGTCGAACCTTATATCTACCGCGGATCAACGAAGGAGACTTAGTAGACCGAGAAAGAGAAAAACCCGACCATGGAAATTATGACTCCAAGAAGGATGGTGCATTTAATATGTGACAATAAAGTATCGATGAACTTGACAAGAACATTATTGCTCGATGCAACAGAGAAGACCATTGCACAACCACTAACATAACTTCAGGATGACTCGACACGAACTAAATAAAAGTGGAAATCACTACAATTAATGTGTGACAAGACCTACATGTGCGCCAACTAAGCACTACCCTAGACATCCCCTCATGTGAGTCAAACATACCATAAAACATTATGATAAAGGTGCATGAATCTACAAAACAACTGGTTGCATTTAATTCGAATCTCCCTCTCCTTCCTATAAATTTGGAGGACGCATACGATTTCGCATCATCATTATTTTCTCCCCCACAACAGAGTAAAGAGATGTCCGATAAATTGAGTGAACCTGCAAATTCCCCCAACTTGTTGAATATCGTCGAAATGAACTTAGATATGCCAAGAATGAAAGGACAAGTCATTGAGACAAAGGAAGAATCAAGACCAAGAGAAAGGTTCAACAAAAAAACCATAATGTCGTTGCAAATTCGGATGAAAAATACCCGATAGGAGGGACTGGTGGAGATGGATTGGAGAAAACAATGGAAATTTTTTATAGAATGGGGGTTGGATGATGGTTGTTGCAAGCGTGAGGCAAAATTCCTAGTAAAAGAAGGAATTAGACACCTCCTAGGAGCACCACAAATCATCGAATTTGGGTGATGGAAGGAAGAAAAAACAAAGTTTATTGTCAGTCAGTATCATGATGGATATCTCTAGCTTGATAGTATGATATCAATAACAAGAGGGATTATTCACATAATCACTAGCATTCTAAAGACAAGGGTCCAGGTCCCAAAAACTTCAAATGCAAATGCTTGGATGCAAATTTTGACCGGGTTGACAACAATAAAATATTTCAAGGGGTTACTTATAAAAAATCTGCCCAACATACATGCAATATGCACTACCATAATTGTATTATTATTATTTACACCAGATAGTTGAGCTCTCGATGTCAAAATGACCATGGTATAGTCAATTGGCCAAATCTTTAAAAAGGCATAAATCTTCAACTGGTATGAATACATGGCCGACATCATCTAAACTAACTGCAAGGAATTCCAAGAAGATGGTGAGGCCATCAAATACCCTTCATTATTAATTTGGATAGAAATGGAACAATATATTCTAGTTGGTGACCCTACATTCACAATTACGAAGGTTCCAATAATGGAAAAATTTATAATTTTTGTATCAGAGCAGGTAGGTTCCTCCACATATCTACCTCCACAAGAAATGTTTTGACTATGGGTCAAAAACTTAAAATATATCTCACATATATGGAGCATTGAGAAACCAGTTCATCGGGCCCTTCCGAAACCTTGTCATATTCAGTTATAACTTGACTGCACCAAAATTTGGTGTGGATTGGAGTCGGCTACCAGGACATAAAAATTCCTCCTGAAGTTAACCAACCAGGACTACCTTTGGTACTCCCCCTCACTGACATAGAACAAGAGGAGGAAAGAGATGAAAATTTATATGCAGTAACCTTTGTTAAAATTTTAGAAGCATTGGAAATCGCTCCCGCATGGTATTTGCTCAGAAAAAGAAAGAATGCATCCAAAAAAGATAAAGGGAAAACAACAGTCGGAGTCGAAGAAATATCTTTCGACACAAAAGAAATATAGCGAGAGAATTTTTAGTCGACTGGAGGTATAAACTTTAATGACCTCATCATTCAAGAAAACATGACCAAGGAAGCCTGATTCGGTCGAATAAATACTAGTCTAGATGGCTCATCCAATCAAAATTTCACAATAGCATGAGTATATCGATAAAATATCAATCCATCTAGTCCATCCATTTGAATACATACAACATTCGGTCAGTCATCAGGAAGTCGACCTATAGGAAATCAACACCCAAGATGTTAATATTCCCGAATCAGGACCAGTAGAGATTATGATCAACGTATGCATAGAAGCATAAAAAATAAAGCAACAAGATAACTTCGCAAAACAATAAAAGGAACACAGAGAGGAGGCCTTCCCAGAAAATGTTGTGACTAAGGATACAGTACAAGGTTCGATGCAGGCTCAACATTCTTCCTTGTAGACATAAATAGAGCATACACAACAAAAGGAAACAATAGTAAGGGAGTAGGTCAATCAAACTCACTTACCTGCAACACAATATCAAGAGAAGGATGTGGGCACAACAAAAACATTAGGAACGAGTAAGAAAAATAAATTCATGCAAGTTACCTTTAAAGTGACTCGATCATCCATCTCATCTGGGTCAACTATCAAAAATACACTCGACTTGGCATCAATATCTGACTAGCACCTCTTCGACTTACATCAAATCATTTCAAAAGAATCAACAAATAGGTGGAAAAAGTTATTAAATAAGGAAGTCATCTTTCAAAAATAAAGGAGGATCAAAAATAAATACTACATGAATTCATAAATCATTTAGGAATAGAGAAACTTCCAAAAATGGAGAGCCCCTTGGTGGGTTTTAGAGACTTGGTCAAAAGGTTGATCACAACTAATTCAAAAAATCAACAACAATTCAAACTTCTCCAAAAGGAAAAGGAAGATCTACATCAAGTATACTTCCTATCAAGGACTAATAATCAAAGAATCCAAGAGAAGACAACCACCATCATGGTGACAAAATACAACAATATTAAAGAACTCAAACAAAATGTGGAAGAAGTCACCAATAGTGCTACAATGCTAAGCTCAGTGGTAAGTGACTGAACAACCTACTTTGAAACTTCATTCAGAAAGGGAATAATAAAAAGATATGTGGTACAAAACATAAAAAAGACCATAAATATGATGATCAACATCAAGGTCAAAGAGGCCCTCACAAGTAAGTTAGAAAAAGAAAAAGAAGTGGAGTCATAGCTCTCACAAAAATAACAAGAATGGTAGCAGGAAGGGCATAAATTACAGTTGGAAACTGATAAAACATTAATTCACTTTGTGTATCTCATAGAAAAGATTCAAGAGTTTGAGCAACAGGTTAACCCAGAATCGGCCAGAGTACAACAAGAAGAAATAGCAAAAAAATCAAACTTTCTTGGATAGATCAAGACATTAGTCATGTGTTGGAAGTTTTTGTGTTGACCCGGGTTCGACTTTAGGTTTCCAAAAAAACCTTGCAAACCATTGGCCCTTTTGGAGACCAAAAGGAAACACTACGCACATAGTGCACAATGCATCTCACCCAAGATGGCTTATGGGTGACTGTAGGACCTAGATTCTCACAATCTTGGAATGTAGGCTTCTAGGGGTATGATAAACATTCTTTCTACCTCAAAACACATAATATATATTATTCTAGTACATCAATACATAATTATATCTCATATCTACCACTCAATAATCAGTGCATTCATTTAGGGTTTATTCTGCAGTAATTATCCCGCTTACTCTATTTTGTGCTGCATTTTACTACTGACAGATTAATCCATTCATCATAAATAAAAAAATTCAAGAAATAACATAATCATTCCACATAGAGACACAAAGTTTACTATGGTTCACCCCCCCTGGGCTATGTCCAAAAAGATTTGGTTGTCCTGGCTCTTTTTTTATTCTGCATCAAGGATACAACACTGCGCACATTACATTTGAGGCTGACAAGATAGCAGTGACCTCCACAACTCATGAATAAATACCTTACCCTCAATTACAATTATTGATCTATCATACCACTGTCGCTTTGCTCATATCTCCAAAAGTGGCTCTAAGGATCATCATCTGATCATCATCGATACCCTCCGCTATATCCCTACCATCTATTTATATTACAAAAAGGGGTTAATTACCCATTAAAAATTTGACAAAAACCCTAAACCACTAACCATAGGTGGATTATATTTTTCCACTTTCTAACTCCCTGATCACGGCTAGTCTAAAATCCAACCATTTTCCTCATTGATCCGCATATTTCTTCCTTTATTTGACTTTCCTAGTTTCCTGGCACTGATTTTCCATGTTTTCTAGCGCACGCTCCTTATTTGGTCCATTACCTAACTACCTTCATTAATTACCATGATTTTCCCCAAAATGTCCTCCACCAACATGCCCCCTACACTCACATGTGGCTTGTCCCGAGCCACTCAGGTAGTGTGTGCTTCCTGTACTGATTTCTTGAGCACCTGAAACCTGTTTGTAATTTCTTCAACTTGGGATTTTATCTACGCGTTATTTTCTACTATAATCTCCATAGTCTGCTCAATAATTTTTTCCTTCAACAGTTCCCCACTCTCCAAGACAACTTGTTTAATTTGTCCCTTTGCTGTGTCAATCTCAGTGAGCATATGTTCTGGTCCTTCTTGTAATGGTTCTAACTGAGCCTGCCTTGACTGTTTATATTCTTGTATGGACTTCATCTCTTCCTTCAAATTCTTCATCTCTTGTGCACTTTTCAGTCCAGGTGGATATCGATGGCCACCCACCTATTCCAACTAGCTCAAAACAATTTTCTAGCAACTTACTATTTTTTGTAGTTTTTCGATTCCTAAACTTTTGGGGCCATTTTGAGGGCCTAAATGAAGTTTTTTTTATTATCGATCACCTCAATAATAGATAATGAATCTCATTGAGCCCCCAAAATGAATCTCCTCGACTATACCTTTCCACCGAGCTATCGTTTTCCCAAAACGAAGATCGTATGCCAAAGTTACACCCTCGGGAAGTTGATACATCAAACTACCCAAACAAGGTCCACAAAACCGTTGGATTTTCATCTTCTGGGGTTAGGGTTTTGGATTTTCTTTATGATAAAAAGGCCTTTGGAGCCTCATTGTAAAATCATATTCTTGTGAATTCAAATATCCATCACATCGCTTCTCAGAGATAAGATGCCACCATTCTAGCGAGTCTTTCACTCTCTATTTCTACAGTTTTGTACATTTCCCTCATTAATATAAATTGTGTAATACTGTATCTCTATATTTATGGTTATACCTATGATATATCTTTGTTATATTATTGGATCTCTTGAAATATATCCATATATTTATGTGTTATATCTTCGCTCTCATTTCATGCCAAAAATAATCCGAATTAGTGGGATCAGTGGTATCAGAGCATGCTGCTCTTGATTGTTTTTTCAGTGTATGTCCCTGATGAGGTATGAGTATAGAAAATTAGGTCTTGAGCTTGTATCTCTTGAGGAAAATTTCTCTTTCACACCCAAGAAACCCTCCATGGAAGAAGAAAACAAAAACGATAGAGCAGACGATTTTATTAATTTATTCCTTGAGAAATCTCTCACACGACAGAGGGATGAAATGATGGAGAATTTTTCCCACATCCTTCAACACCTACTGATAACAACCAACACATATTCATCAAGTGACCACTTTGGAGGCACCTTTCCTTTCAAGGTACAAGTTAATTTTTATATTTCCATATTTGAAGGATAGATAGATGCAGATGCCCTAGAAAAATGGTTAAATTTGCTAGAAGGTTATTTCTCTATTCACAAATTTTTTCGACAGGGAAAATATCACTTTCACACTCCTTAAATCTATCCCCCATGTCAAACATTGGTGGGAAACTTACTGGGAGAGAAGTTTCACAGAGGAGTTTGGAATATATGGGGTCGATCCCACTTGGTATTTTTTGTGTGGATGCGGTCAATGAATAATATTACCTTGTTGGTAACTATGATGACTAGTACATGAGATGGACCATGTTGCGTCAAGAGAGGGGCCAAGCAGTGTTGGAGTTCACCAATACCTTCCATACCTTGTGCACCAAGATGGGTATCAAATATTCTGAGTGACATTTGGTTCTAAAATACCGTGGGGCTCTACACATATACATCTAAACTAGAATAGAGTTTTTGGACATCTCATTGGTTGGAGTTTCCTATCGATATGCTGTCAAAATTGAGCAGAAACTTAGGCACCAGAATAAACGAGAGTTTGGGTCTACAAATCCGCAACAACCTTTTGACCGAGGTGTGGTATCATTCAGTGTCTTTCTTTCCCACCTATGTTCAACTTGATGGACCAAAGTATGATAAAGACGACCCTAACAAACAGCCTCCCAAAAACCAGTCCAAGCCACAAGAAAAGAAGGGTCACGGGAAGACAAAGAAGGACACTGGAAAGTGGCGTGATTTCCACAAAATCCCCTGGCACAACACTGATGAATTTCACTCAAAACAATAATTGGTAGTCAAGATCAAAGTAAATGATTTGAACCCTGATTCAGAATAGTATTCAGAGAATAATGGGGGAATACAGTTCATCGACATAGACCCCACTGCTGTTGTCACGGCTACAACAATTCAACTAGAAGAACCAACAGATCCTAAAGAGGGGGAGCCCCTCTTCCATTCACGGATATGGGTGAGAATTTAATTTTTGATATATAAATCGAAAAGAACCTCATCTCAATAGAGGTCATGAAACAATTAGGATTGTTGACAACACCACACCTACATCCATACAACATCAGCTGGCTTCGCCAGGGATGAGATCGTTGTGTCAGCCAACAATGTCGATGGTCATATGACATCCATCCCTTCAAGGATGAGGTATTATGTGATGTTACCCCACTATATGTATGATATTTTCTCTTGTTCCAACCATATATTTGGAAGCGTCATGTTATCTATGAGTCTCAACCCCGTAGTGTCATTATTACTCTGGGGGGTTATCTCTATAGGGTGCCAAAGGTAGTTCCAACTATTGTCCCACCTAAAAAGTGTCGCAAGTTAATATCTCATACTACAAAATTCAACTTCTTCACATTATGTTCAAAAGGTGAACAAAAGAACACTGCAACCACTGTAGCCTCGGTCCAAGCACCTTATGTCTAGTAGAAGCAAGTCGACAAGATTGAAGCAAAGTGTAAGGATTCATTATTCACACAGTCATTTCATTTAGTCAAACTGGTTAAAAGGGTCCAACCATTCCAACCACAGGTTCGTGACAACCTTCGACAAGCTAAGCAATGCAACCTCTCTAGCAAGGAAAGCAACTCATCAAGATGCAGATTCAAAAAATGATTTTCCCTCTCCCCTAGAAACTCAATGCAATGGAGACCATGTATTCCTAAGGAGGGAGGATTGATCCAGATGGATATCAGTGGAAATCCACCTATTCCAACTGGTTCAAAACAATTTTCTAGCAGTTTACTATTTCTAGCAGTTTTTCGGTTCCTAAACTTTCGGGGTCATTTTGAAGGCCTAAATGAAGTTTTTTTGAGATAGAGCACCTCATTGATTGTAGAAGGCTCTCATTGATCCCCCAAAATGAATATCCTTGATTATTCCTTTCTAACGAGATATTGTTCCCCCCAAACAAATATTGCATGCCAAAGTTACACCCCCGGAAGTTGATACACCAAACTACCCAAAACGGGGTCCACAAAACTGTTGGATTTTCATCTTCCATGGTTATGGTTTTGGATTTTATTTATGATAAAAAGGCCTTTGGATCCTCATTGTAAAATAATATTCTTTTGAATGCGAGTATCCATTACATCTCTTCTCAGAGATAAGCTTCTACCATTCTAGCGAGTATTTCACTTTGTATTTCTATAGTTTTGTACATTTCTCTAATTAATAGAAATTGTGTATTACGGTATCTCTGTGTTTATGGTTATACCTATTGTTGTGTTGGTTTTGTCACACAGGTGAGAAAAAAAAACAACACTTACTTTCCTAGTTAATTCATCTAAACAAGACAGAGGTTTGTGAGTTTATTAGATAACCAAATACACATGAAACAAGGAAATAAAAACAAAAACAAAAGGAAATAAATGTTAGAGAAGCTTGCAAGAACTAGAACCATGAAAACAAAAATGACAATCATATAGCTACCAATGGATCAATGTATTGATAGGATAACACCGTAGAGAAAGGAAGGGACTTATGAATCCCCTCTTCCTCCTTGGGAGGGCTCCTGAGTTCCCTAATAGAGAGCTCTTCTCTTCATACAATGGCAAGTAACAATGGTGAAGAAATACAATGCCAATCCTCTCAAGAGGTGAGTGGAATGTCCCTTGCTATAGGTATTGAATGATTCAAAGAACAAAGAGGATTCTCCAAGAAGAATTCTTTCAGCATAACAATACCTTGAAGTTCTTCTTTTCTTAGCACACCCATGGCATATATTTATAGTGTCCATTCATGGAAAGATATAATTGGTTCATGATGTGAAAAAGGGGCCTTTTAGGGAACTTCCTAGCCCTTGACCAACCTCCAAGCTAGATTTCTCTCAGATCTGAGTGTCAAATCATGTTGGAAGTCAAACTAGAAGTGGTTGAGAGTCTGACAAGTTTCATAAATGTGTCATTCATGAGACGTGTGTGGGTTTTCTCGTAGAAAGTCAGGAATCTTGCACATTCTGTGCATAGTGTGCACTTAGGGATGTGTTAGCCCACGCATTCTATGCACAGTGCACGTGCTTCCTTTGGTGAATTTGTGCACTTTGATTTATGAACCAAGTATACAGTTTTATTCCTTTTTTATGGATTTTGATGTTGTAGGTGTATTGATTGTTGTTGGAATTTATGTCTTTCTTAAACCGTTGTTTGTAATGTTGTAGATGATTTTTCGGTGATAAGCGATGCCCCTTGATGTGTGAGGTTAGGAGCATATGTATAGCTGAAATAGATCAATGTTTCTTTTGCTGAGAGTGACATTGTAAGGAAGAGTGAAGAGAGGACATGCAAGAGTGATCCTCCAGAGGGATAGGGAAAACTATGGGAACCAAACCTTTCTCGAGGAAAAATAAAATCTATATACAAACAAGGCAGGCATGCCCCATGCTCATGTCATGAAACCAAAATGTGGGACTATAACTGAAGGTGTCTTAGGATGTAGATCATTGCAGTGCCCTAGGGGGTGATTGATAACGAAAAATGATGGTTATGAATGGTGAAATGGATCTGAATTGAGAAGTGGATGATGGTAATAAGTTTCGATGACACATAGGCATTGCTAGCCTATCAAATTGAGAGGTCTTTGACTGGTAAAAAAAATTGTAATTGTCGCATAGTAAGACCCAACTTAACATGAGAGTTTGTTGAAGTTGAATGTTATGGGGGTCAACATAATCAAAAATATATGATGAATCTCTTTGTTTCATTTGTGACTCCTCATTAAAAAGGTAATGGGAGTCAAGATATTTTCATCCCTATGGAAACTATGTTGATGTCAATAGGAAGGGAGACGTGATGCCAAGAAGCAAAAGGGATTCTCGAAATCCACTTAGTAATAGGTGATATCAGGTACTGATGGGTAACATATATGAAATCAAGACACTTTGGGATTCATGAATTCACTTGGTTGGGGTGTTGAAGGATGATTGGAAGCAACCGTAAAACTGGATATAGTTTCAGGGGGACAACTAGACATGGGGTTAAACTGTGCTAGCGGCTGAAAAAAGTGGGAAAACTCAAAGATCATGGTTACATGGATTTGGGATACTCGAGGTTTGTCAACGATGGTGATATGAAAAAAAGGGTGGATGACATGACCCGAGAGTTCATTGGGAAGGTTAGCTATATGATAAGAAGAAGTATGGGGTTCATTCTCGGAAGTGCAAAAACTATCGGGACTCCCAATCCTAGGTTGTGAAAAACAACATGAGTGTCAAGTTGCCAAGGGGGACTATAAATGGGACAACTCATGTGGGTGAGAGTTCTATCGGTTGACAATACCAAAATGTGGCATAGGTAAAGGTACTGCAGAGCCAAATGTAGGGACCCTAAAGGAAAATGTTAGAGGGTGTGATTGGTATATGCAATTGTTTACAAAGGGAGTAATTACATGCCAATGTTGAACATATACTAGAAGGGGCTGTAATCTTGCTTAAAAAGTACTTGCACAAAAACCAAATACCTAACGTGAACAATATCTGATGATAAAGAACATATAACAACTATTTTATAAAATTGAAAGTAAGCATGCATACCTGAACGTGGCATTAAACAATTCTCCTTTGGGGATAAGTGTAGATGATAACCTGGGGAATATTAATGTGTATATGGCTAGATCAGGTTCTCATGGACGAGAATAGTATGGAAAATAGAGGCTCTGATCTCATGTACCAGAATGTGGAAGTTGGGAAAAAGGGATTATATATGGATGGTGGGCCCACAATGCCACCTCATTTTCACCAACACTATTGGTGATCTGGTGAGAAAGATGTGAGGTGATTTGAAGATTGTGGGAGCTTGGGGCTATCGATTCGGGAGTTGCGAGAGACAGGTTAGTGACCTTATCATCTTGTACTTTTTGAAGTTGGGGGAGGGTAGATAGGAACTGTATGGAGGGTCGTAAAGGGTGTTTTTGAGGTAGGTTCCCACTAGTGCATGGGAAAAGGGTGAATACTCGTGCATGTGTGCATGGGTGGAAGTCGATTTCTTGCACATTATGTGTGAGTTTTTTCAAAACAGTCGCACATTCATGAATGCACAGATGTGATGGAGAAACTCACGGATAATGTGCAGTTGTGTAGGTAACAACCACACATATGGTCATGTGGGTTAGATGAAAAGGCATGCATTGGATGCATGCCTGTTTCATGGACAATTGCACACTTATGTGTGATTGTGATTAGGAAAATTGTGAATTAGTGGGAAACTGTTTCATGAACAGTCATGTAGAGATGCGCGACTGTACTAGTTAAAGCCACAAATTGTGTGCGAGATTATGGATGTATGACTTTTTGATGTTTATTATTTTTTATGTATGACGTGGTTGATCTAGTGTTTCTGGGTGAATAGAGGTGATCAACATAATTGGGGACGATGTTGTTCCATTGGTGAGAGAAAGAATGGGATTGACTAAGAGAGGTGGTGAGGGAGCAGCTAGTAGTACACAGACACTTGGCGGCTTGCGGGTTGCTGAAGTTTTTCGACTGTCGTTTGATACAGTCGCATGAGTTCTTGCTTTAGTTTTTGATCTAGATGTGGAGCATTGACCTGTAGTTCTTTGTGGCATGGGGGGAGAAGCTTATGTTCTCTGCAGTAGAGGATATATAATTTTTGACAAGACTCCTGTTTTGGGGGAGGGAATTGGTTGTTGATCCCAATATACCAAGGGAGGATAGGGTGGAGACTATCATGATGAGACACTATTCTGGGTTGAACCTTATGGCGGGTTCGGTAGTGCAGATTGAGGCCCTTGATGACATGTTTACAGAGTGAATAGAGGCCATTGTGGTGAGGATTTATGGATCCTTGGGAACTCAATGGATCATAGGTGGGCAGCTAAGAATGGTGGAGGAGGTCTTGGATGGAGACATTTTCATGTGGGGTGTGTTGATGTAGAGCCGGATGGTGTCTTAGCTGAACCAGTGTTGGTGTACCAATTCCTGTGATTTTTCCTTCGGGTCAGTTTTGGTGGCTTGGTTCTTGGAGAAGGTGCCTCTATTGTGACTTTAGATTCTTTTGGCACGAGTGTCGCGGTGAGATCCTTGATTGATGCGGTGGACTCATGTTTTGGCTCGATATCGAGGAGGGTGTTATCACTCCAAGAAACCCTTTGTGGTTGCAGACCAAAGGTGCTTGGTAACTTAAGAAATTAATATTTTTTTATTTTGTAAAGGTGGATCAATGGGATAAATAAATTCAACTTATGACATTCAGACATCAAAATGGTAAACAAATAGACAGTGCTCTCCAAGATTGGTTAAACAGTAAAATAACTTTCAGTGGATGAAGAAAAGATTGTTCATAAACCAGTGCAAAGCAGGGTCTAATAAATAACTAAAGGAACTAATTATAATGTCATGAAACAAACAATAGGATAATAGCTATTCAAGGTTTGAAAACAATATAACAGTGAATAAGAAGTATGAAAAACTGCTACCAAAATGGAAAGAAACCTGTGATCTGTATTAGCAATGAAATGTTTGAGTACAAAGAGTATTACTGTATCCAGAATCGAACCTTCTAGAGCTCCAAATGTCTTTGGCTTTATAGCCTCTTACAATCAGTTTCAGATCTTAAAACAATGGATCTGATATTCTAAAAATAGAAAGTCAAAAATAATTCACAAAAGAGAAGGAGAGCTCCTCAAGATGAGGTCAACCTCTATCTTTTGGTCTTCAAACATTGGTTGAAAGTTGATGAAGTGTAGCCTAGCCTTCCAAGGCTCTTTGATCTGTCCCTTTGAAAGTGGAATTCGAATTTGATGATGTGTGCCAAAAATCCCTATCATTTT
>SNQJ01S0090570.1:23826-50711 GCA_010110895.2 Picea sitchensis
AAAACCCATGTCACCGATGGTAAGGTTGATATTAGTGAAAGAAAACACCAAGAAGAAAGAGGACTATGAGTCCCTTCTTCCTCCAAGGGAGGGCTCTTGGACCCCCACAAATAAGCTCTTCTTACAACTTTGAAAATGAAAATAGTGAAATAATTCTTTGCTAATCCACTCAAGGTGTGAGATGGATTTCCCAATGCAATGATGCTAGTATACTCTTGATGAGAATAGAGGATTCCTCAAGAGAATAGTGGCAGCATAACTTTGCTATTGAATTCCTTGAAAAATGAAGAGAACCCATGGCCTTTTTATAGCACCTCTTTGAGGTATTGTGCAACCAGCTTGTAGTGTGTAAAGAGGATAATTAGGTCATTTTTAGGTCTTTGACCAGCCACCCAGTAGAATTCAGTCCAGATTTGAGTGTCAAATCAACTTGGAAGCTGAACCAGAAGTGGGTGGGAGGCCGACCACTCTCATAAATGCGTCGTTTCTCAGGTGCGCATTTTTTTGCGATAATAGTCGCGCATCGGGCTCATGTGCGCGTTTCCTTCATTTATGTTTTGCACATGTGTGCACGCACCCTGTGTAGTCATAGCGCACTTTAATTTTAGCATTGGTTGCATAGTTTTTGACCCTTTGGAAATGCTTTTGCGATATTTTTGGTCCATGGGTGACCTCATAACTGTTTGGCGATGCTGAATTCTTGTAACCATTTGTGGACGAAATTTCAGTGATAACAGAAGCCCCCTGATGGATGAGGTTAGGAGAATACGTATAGCCAGAATCTATCAATGTTTCTTCTACTGAGAGTGTCATTGTAAGAGAGAGCGATAGTGAGATTGTCAAGAGTTACTCGTTGGAGGGAGAAGGGAACCTGTAGAACCCAACCTTCCATAATGTGGGTAAAAATAAACTGTGTACAAACGAAGCGGGCATGCCCCATGCTCATGTCATGTAACTCAAAAGAGGAATGATGTGTTGATGTAGACAACTGTAGCACCCTCGGGGGCAGTCGTGATAAAGTCAGAAGACAATTCTGCGGAGGAACATACTCTGAATGGTAGGAAGTGACATCTATAAGAAATATCATGGATTTCATAGGCATTGATAGCCCAACTCAGTTCAGAGGTCTTCAGAAAATATATGAAATAGCTGCAATAGTCACAAAGTAAGACCCACCATAACATGAGAAAGTGTTGAAGTCGAATGTTATGGGGGTCAACGACAATAGGGAGAAATTATAGTTCTCCCTGTGATGTTCGAGATCTCTCATTGGAAAGGTAATGAGAGTCAATATACTATCGCCCTTATGGAAAACGGTGTCGATTTCGACAAAAGGGGGATGCGACTCCCAGAAGAAAAGGGCTTCATGAAATCTACTAGGTGAGATGATGAACTAGAGGGGGTACATGGTCGAAGTCAAGACGTATGAAGACTCAAGACTGCCCTTGGTTGGGGGTATATGCAAAGTATAAGTGGCTACAACCGTTCAACTAAGTCGAGTGTTAGGGGGACAACAAGACATGGGATAAGTTGTACCAGAGGCAGGACAAAGTGAACAAACTCAGAGGGCAAAGGTAAGTGACCTGTGGGATACTCGGAGTATATGGATGATGTCAACAAGGTTAGATGATAAGGAATTCCCCAACCAAGGGCAACATGGGTTGCATTTTCCCAAAAAAGGGAAGAAGGTCACCAAAGGTGATGACAAAAAGGTATGGAAATGCCAGAAATAAAGGTGTTTGTACAATAAATAAAGAATAATTTGGGATGAGTGTACAAATATAGAAACGGGTGCCCCAATGTAATATGGTTGGCCTGGGTAGGGTGCAATTTGCTTGGATAACTAGTGGAGGGTGGGGGCCCCATGGGTGGGTTTTTGTATGAGGTAGGTGAAATGAAGGGAAATTTGCAGAGGGGAAAACTGATTGTGGATGAAATGGAGGGTTCATGATACTGCGGATGTGTAGTCAAAATAGAACCTTGAAGAGATAATCTGGGAGTCCAGTGGGAAATCTAGCAAAATGAGGAGAAGGAGTATGTGGCTGATTCACGACATGATGTAAGACTATAGGGACTCCCATCCCTAAAGGGTTGAAAAACAGCATGAGTGTCAAAGTGAAAAAGGGTGTTATGAATGAGATAACTCATGTGGGGGAGAGTGCTACCGGGTGACAGTACCAAAGATGCAAATGGAGTATTGGTACTACAGAGCCGGAGATGGAGATCCTATAGGAAAATGTCAGAGGGTGTGACTAGAGATGCAATTGAGATTCAAAGGGAATAATTACATGCCAGTGTTGATTATATACCTAAAGGGGTGTTGTTGATGTATGATGACCAAGTACCTGAGCACATGAAAACCAAATACCCAACGTGAACAATATTTGAAGAGAATCGAACATACGAGCATTTATTTGATAGTTTTAAACATGAGCATGAGTACCTGGACGGGGTAGGAAAAAATGGTGCCCTGGGGGCTAAGGATAAAAAGTGGCCTGGGACTGTCGTGATGTAGATTATAGGATGTTGATACCGTGGCTGAAGACGAATCAAAGAACAGACACCCGGAGCTCCCGGAATGGTGATTGGAAGTTTGGCGGAAAGGCCTATATATAGTGGTAGGGCCCACATTGCCACCTCATTTGTACTTGCTACTAGAGTGACTGAACGAGAGGTAGTCAGAGGAGATTTGGAGATTCTAGGAGAACGAGGCAGTTGATCCAAGATTAGCAAGCTTTAGGTTAGTAGTCTGATCATCCTGCATAGAATTAGGTTTTTCATTTCTGGGTAGAGGCTGTATGGAGGGCCGTACAGGGGTTTTTAGGAGTGTGGGCCCCTAAGTGCACGGGTGATCTAGAAATAGGTGTGCATGAGTGCGCTCCTGTTACCCAAATAGCCACACATGGGGGCGCCCATAGGGGGAGAAAAGGCGTGCATTATGTGTGCACCTGTTGGCAACACAACCACGCATGTGTGCGAGGCTGTGTAGTGGACAGGCGCGCTTTGATGTGTGCCTGTGTGCATAATAGGGGTGCAGGGAGGTGCCCCTATAGGGTGAGCAGGCGTGCACGCGTGCACACCTGTGTAGTGAACAGGCGCACATATGTCCATGCCTGTGGGGTGAACAGACGCGCATGTGTGCACGTCTATGGGTTAAATAACCACGCCTTGGGGGAATCGTTGACGGTTGTAAAACTTATCTTTTTAATGTTTTTTATGGTCAATGTGGCTGACCTAAGACTGTTTTATGTGGCTACAGGGGATCATTTGGCACGATGCCATTTGGTTGGTGAGAGAGGGATTGGTCCCAGCTGAGGGATGCCATGGCGATTGAGGAGCTGAGGGTTCATGCTACTTTGGCAGCCTGTGGGTTGTTGATGTTCTTTGAGTGCCCATTGATACGAGCATAGGAGTATCTCCTATAGTTCCTTATCCATATGTGGTGTCTGGACTTGCATTGTTTTATGGTGCGGGGAGAGTAGATTGCCTTCATTATGGTGGAGGACATAGATTTTTTGATTGGGATCTTGTTTCGGGGAATTCCCCTACCGACGGAGCCGGTATTACCTATAGACGTGGCATTAGTGAAATTGGTCTAGATGTATTATTCCAGGGCAAACTTTATGTTGGGCTCTTTGATGATCATCGGGGTGATGGATGCTCTAGCACATCATTGTATAACAACAATGATTGTGAGGGTGTATGGTTCCCTTGTGATTTAGTGGATTAGTGGTGGTCAGTTGAGTATTATGGAGAGGGTACTGGTTGGTGAGCACTTTTCCTGGGGGCTTACGCTGCATGCCAGGATGGTAGGGCAGTTGGACCGTTGTTGATCCACTGATACAGGAGAGTTTTCCTTTGGGTCCATCCTAGTGGCCTAGGTTTTGGAGAGGGTGCCTATGTTGCACCCTAGGATTTTATTGGGCGCTCCTGGGGTGCGAGAGTCACAACTGAGGTGGTGGTCGACTATTTTTCTTTGCCATGGTGGTGGCGAGGGTGGCCACTTCTTCACGGCTGAGGCGACGCAGGTGTGGTGGAATATGCCGCAGGTGATATTGCAGTTCCCATATACTGGTGTTAACTTTCGGGATGATCCAGACATGGTGTTACCTCTAGGGGAGGTTTTTGATCAGCGAGGTATGTTTATGAGTTTTATATATATGTTTTTTGAGATAGCATGACATATGTATTTGGTATAGATGCTGATACTATCTTTCGGTTGTGTGCATGTGCAGATGTGGCACCTCGCGGGCGCGAGGTTGAGTTGCTGAGGGTGTCGGCTCGCTAGGAGCCAGGGAGAATGTTGTAGGGAGGGTTGCGGGTAGGAGAGAGACACCGACGTGAGTACTCCAAGGTGAGACCAGCTGAGCCTGAGAGAGAAGCGAGGAGATGCCAGTTTGTTGACCCAGGTGACGGGCCATCACATGCTCCTCCGGTGGAGGCCGGAGAAGATTTTGAGGATATTCGTTGTCGCTTGGAGGTGGTGCTACAGGGCATGCCTGAGGGCATGTGGTCGCGTATCTAGGATGAGGCCATCCTGGAGCAGTGTGTGGGGGTTTCGTCACTGTGGCGGGCCGTGGTACGATGAGTAGCAGTAGCAGGTGCGGCTATGACCAGACGGTTACCTCCTGGTCTAGAGGGACCAGTAGTGGATGGGGGACCACCGCCTGAGGGAGGGGCAGGTGTTATAAAAATAATCGGTAGGTGCGGACACTAACATATCTCCTTAGATCCTCCTAGATCTAGAACAAAACATGATAGGACATGACTCTTTCCCTAAGTTACAACGATTGAATTGGCTAGTAAGGAGGAACAAGTGACATACCTTTGTATCACTTCCTTAAGTATTTGTTGCTCCCACTTCACTCCAGTTCTCTCATGAGGTCAAGACCAATACAACACTAACCAACCAAAGTGAAGATAGCAAAATGTATTCAATTGTCAACTTATGCGTATGATCAAGGAATTACACAATAAAGTAAGGATGACTTTATGGGAAAAGGACATGACGTTGTATCATATTAATTGAAAGTAGAAGATACAACCTGATTGCCTTGATGTCGCAAGCTTCCTTTCGGTGACTCTTGGTTCCAACACACACACTTGCTCTATCCTTGCATGAAGAAGATCCAATTCCTCTTGATAGACCTACTAGAGTCTCCAAGCCTCTGTCCAAGCTGGGTTCTTCACACAATTGCTTCACCAATTCTTCAATTAATCTTGCTTAACCTTTTCCATGAGAATCCTTTCAATATATAGGAGAGGGTGAGATGCTTACATGGATGATAATGATCCCACCAAATTAGGGAAGCCAGTAAAATGACAACCATACGAATGCCAACCCATTTTCTAGAAGATTCCCTTCTAGAACCCTCGAGACTTCTTCTCTTTTCCAAGTTCAAAAACAAGTTCACACCCTATGTATAGAGCAACTTGCGAGAATTTCACACCCTAGATGAAGGTGGCCTGTGAGAATGGGTCATTATCACACCCTAGGCCATATGTAGCCTACAAACTCACTTTGAAAATATGTTTTCTAAAAGGAGATAAATGCCACTTTTCTCAAGAGAAAATTCTTGTTGGGAGCCTGAGTACAATATTGTCAATACATCACCAAGATGAAAAAAATCATGTGTAACAGAATGCCTCCCAAAGTATGAGGCCGGAATTAGTGACAACCGAAATACTTTGTCAACTGCGTGTGTGTGTCAGAAACCATGAGCGCACCTAATCAGAAACCTACAAACAACTAGACATTTGCAAAATATCATACTAGTTCTGAGGTAGGTATTCCCATACTTAGATCATGGACAGATGACATCATAGACATAGGTCATGGCCACCAATCATACACCATGGATCCATGCCATAAAGATATCACATAGCCACTAAGAATACACTGTGGATCCATGCAAGAAGATTCAAATTAAGACGACATAGCCATGAGACATACAAAGTGGATCTATGTGTCAGCAAATTATACACAGTCTATCGCAGCCTGGATCAAAGAGATGAGATCCAGGGTTTTCAATCTCGTCACCTGAAAGTACGAATCTAACCATGTGATTACATGTGCTGAAGTCGAACATGGTAGAAACCACTTGATTACCGGTCATTGATGAAATCATTAACAAGTGCGAGGGAAAATCACCATGAATGTAAATGACTCCCAAGGTACACTAGTACAATCCAATGAATGTGAATAAATGAGTTTAGGTCGAACATCTGACGGAATCTCCCAATAAAAATTCAATGATGAAAACCCACTGTCAAAAGTGAGGAAACCTGCCATTGAGGCATGCAAGTTCCAAGGCACCAAAGAATTTCTAAGTCTTGTTTCCAGATAATGAGATGGAGTCGACGGAACAAAACTCATCACAGGAGGGCCTTGATGTATCCCCCATCAATGACGCGAAATGAGTAACATATTTTGAAGGTGAAATAGAGTATGATGTAAGTTGAACTAGACACAAGGAAGGCCGACACAAAGAGAATGGAAAACTACAGATGGCCGACTCAATCAAGGTTTTAGATGAACTTCTCTTGAACATATGAATGACACGACCAATGATTTGGTAGCACTAACTCAGATACAACTCAGGATATGAACTTGTAGCAAGTCGAATGAGAGACAAATGGATTTCCCAAACCGGCTTCAGATAATGAATAGGGGGGTGTCATGTTCAAGAGAGACACTTACTGCCAATAATATGAATACGAAAACATATCCCTTTCCCAAATTTTCCCCCACCATTTCTGGCGAGTACCTCTTTATTTTTACGCAAGCTTGAGGAGGATAACACATGCTTGTTGATGTAATCTCATCCTTCGGATGAGTCCTTTGGAGTATGTTTAACGAACCCTAGGAAGGAGTGGTTCGGTCCCATTATGGGTCTTTCGATGTTTTTTTAACAAGTCCAAAGATAGAAAACTCGAAGGTTTTTCATGACTATAGAATTTGGAAAAACACTCAAAAGAGAACTCTCTCAGTTCCTTTTTCATAAAATAGTCTGATGAGACCGAAAAAGAGATAAATTATCGTCCAACAGATGCTTTCTTCAAATACTTTAACGAGCGTGAAAATAGCAAGATCACTTGGCAATCTTTTCATGTTTAGAGAGTCTGAAAAGAGCTTAAAGAGGAATCTAGGGGGTTCATTTTTTGTATAACCTTATTGAGCCCGAAAAAGTGATAAAATTGTACTCGATTAAGTTCTCATGTATTTTCGAGCGTGAGAACGGACAAAGACCAAGCTCGAGGTTTTGTGAAAAAAACCATAAAAAACAACTTAAACATGCGATGAAAAAGAGAATATATCCATATCCCTGTGTATGGACGTCAAAGTCTTCATTTCTGAAAAAAATCACACTCATAAGGGTGTTAGGCATTAGATTATATAAATAAAACAATTATAAAAACCAACCAAAATGGTAAAAAGTAAATATAAGTGGGTAAAAGTTCTTTTTACCATAGTCATTGTAACTTTTCCAAGATTTTAGCCCAAAACCCCTCTTTTGCCCTTGAATTTCAACGCTCAATTATGAAAGGTACGAGCAACCATTTGGAAAACCGTCTCCTACAGTGAGGTAAGATCCTTGTCTTCTATCTTTTCATGGTTCAATTTTTTATTTTCATTGGTAAAATTCAATTTTTTGAGCTTGTTTTAGGGCTCAAATTTGCACTCAGTCATTCTCCCAGGCTAGCCACACGGGACCTGCGAGAATGCATGATTCTCGCAGGTGGCCCCAAAGGCACCTGCGAGAACCTCGCACTATGCCAAAGGGGCACCTGCGAGAACCACAAAATGAAAAATTTCTTTAATGTTTGCTCAATGAAAAATGTACCAAGTCTTGAAGAGAGTTGCTAACCTTCTTCTTATGGTTCTTGTGCAAGCATTTGGCTATCACCATGGTTCTGGAATGGCATGAAAGAGAGCATGAAGAATATGATTCTATTGCTGGGAATAACTCAGGCAACATTTCTGCTTTGCGAGACTATGGTCTCCTGAAATTCTTTTGGATCCAGGGTATGAGGGCCCAAGTCAGGCTATTGGAGTACCTCGTTCATATGTGGGATGTGGACCAACAAGTATTCCATGTAGGGGTCCACACATTGTCCTTGGATATCGAGGAAATTTATTTCCTCAAAGGACTGTCATGGCATGGGTACCATGCTATATTGACTGGTAGCCGAGGTGGTGGGTTGCCTATGAGTGAATACTGTCGTTTGTACTGTGTTCCAGAAGTGGAAAGAAGCAAAGGAAAAGTGGCCATTTGGGGGGTGCAGGATTTGACCCTTCACACTATTTTGTTCACCATTTCACATATGGTTGGGAGTGGTGCTCCACACATGGCTCTCCAGAGATACTTTCAGTATACCATAGAGTGTACTGAGCCTTGGGTTTTTAACTGGCCAGACGCAGTCCTTCATAGCGTGAAGAGGCAGTTGACTAAATGCACGAGAGGCAACCTAAATCAATTCGGGTACAGGTCATTATTGGTGTCCTTCTTTCTTGAGAGGGTTCCCTTGCTGAGGTTGCAATTTGAGTGGGGTTTACCGGCTCCAGAGGATCCGAGGCTGCTGAGGTGGTGTAACCTCATGGCCCGACATGTAGCTGGACCAATCATCAAATACAATGATTCCTTCTTTGACTGGTTGTGACCACAGATGTTGATGGTCGATGATTATACCGATGTTGGGTTGGAATTTTGAGGGCATCTGGACTTAGCCCTGCCCGAGGGTGCTTAGTGGGGGGATCTCGGTAAGAAGTACACATTTTTTACTTTTTAAATGTTTTTTGTGAATTTTATCATATGCAAATGTTTTTATGTTCATCCAAGGTCTAATTACAAAAATTATTTTTTGATGACACAGACGTGGGGCCTTATCGACCTCCGGGTACTTCTCCTATTCAGTGACAAGGAGAGGTGGCTCCAGTGCCACGATGGGATGCTGAAGATTATGAGGTAGTGGAACAAAACTTAGAGGGTTTGACTGCGGACATTCCAGACATGCCTCTTGGAGAGGTTCCGCGACGTTATCAACGTCATACAATGGGGGTGTCAGAGTCTGTTGGCCAACTTCTTCGTAGGGTTACCCGGGCAGTCGTGTGTTACAATGAACATCATTCATGATGTCACTTTGTAGAAGCTATGAGCTTCAGATTTTGAAATTTTGGTCCTTGGACAGAACTTTTTTGTAAAAATCGTTTTGATCGTTATATATATACGGCTTCTATTGGCTTATCTTGTGTTGTGTGATACTTGTGATGTGATTGATTTATAAATGACCCAAATGTTTGTCTAATACATAGTTAGCTAATGCATCAGTTAATGCATTTAGAAATCTAGGAATATGTTGATACTCAATATAATCAAAATAACGTTCCAAGAGGCGAATTCGCAAATATACTCGTAACAAAGTAGGACTTTGAATAGCATAGACATTACTTAACTGTAGTACTACGAGCTGTGAATCGAGTCACACAACCAAGCGATGAATACCGAGCAAGATAACATCAATCAATAATTCGATAACGGTGCTATACTCTGCAATATTGTTGGTCGCACTGCCAAGGCACACACCTCGTAGAGTGATAAGTTTGTTTGTAGGGGCATAAATTGTCCACGCAGTAGAAGCAAGGTTCTGAGTACTATGGCTAGCGCCATCCGTGAATCCAATGTGGGGTAGCGAAGACTCCGACATCTGGAAATCAAACACAACTTCACATAAGGGAAGAGACCAGATAACAAAAAATCATACTATAGTAACACACAAGAAATATGATACAATAAAATACAAGTACTCATGCACAGGTGATCTTATGCGTAGTACTTCTTTAAGTACAACCCATTTCTGGGTTCACTCAAAGGGATATGATCGTAGTCTACTAAATCATAATCTCCTTTGTCCAAAACTCGTCTAACGATATAAGGACCTCGCCACATGGCTTCGAATTTTCTAGCCCCTAGCATATCTCAATCTTGTTCATAGAGGAGAACTAGATCTCCTTCAGAGAAAAAATGAGGCTTGACATGTTTGTCGTATTGGGCCTTGACACGTTTCTTCTAGGCTTCTATGACTAGGGTAGCATCGCATCGAGTTTCGTCTAATCGCATGAGATACAATAGACGTTCTTCCTCGGCAGAAGTGTTTTGTAGGAGTTTGACGACTAGTTTTAAGGAGGGTATCTCACATTCAATCGGGAGGATGGATTCTAGACCATAGACTAACCAGAAAGGTGTAAACCCAGTAGCAGACTTAACGGATGTCCGGTAAGCCCACAATGCTGAAAACAACATTGTGTGCCAACTTGTTTTGTGAATCCCTATCATTCGTCGAAGCATGGTTAAGAGAACTTTATTAATCGCTTTGACTTGGCCGTTGGCTTGTGGGTAATAGGGCATTGAGTTTTCATGGCGAAGACCCAACTTTTCAGTGAGTTCAGACATCATAAAGTTTCTAAAGTCGCTACCATGGTCAGTGACGATAGCCCGAGGAACACCAAAATGAGCTATGATGTGATTGAAAATGAATAATGTTGCGGTCTTTCCAGTATTGTCAAATGTCGGCATCGCCTCGGCCCATTTCGTAAAATAATCTACGGCTACAATAATGTATCCATGCTCCCCAACCAAGTGGGCATGACATGTCATGAAATCAATGCCCCATTTTGCAAAGGGACCAACGAAGACCACAGGGTGAAGAGGAGTGGGATGTGACCGTATCTTATGATTATAGGTCTGGCAAGCGTGGCATTTTTGGACGGCGATTATGCAATCGTTAAATAAAGAAGGCCAAAAATACCCTGCTCATAAGATCTTCTGGGAAGTAGCATACCTGGACATATGACCACCAAAGGCTCCAGAATGGCAAACATTTAAGGCTTTCTCGGCTTCATCGAACGTGAGGCAACGTCGAAAAACTGAGTCAATCCCACGACGATAAAGAGTATCCCCGAGGATAATATATTGACGGGCTTGGTAGCGTATTCGACGTTGGTCAGTACTGGACAAATTGGGCTGTAAATTCTGGGTTTGGAGATATAGGATGATATCGCCGTACCAAATATCATCGGAACTAATTAGGAAAAGGGATTCATCAGGTAATGAATCGGCTACTACATTTTCCATTTGAGGGTGGGGAAAGTTCCATATCAACTCGACAAACACTAAGGACTTCTTAGACTTAGCTCGTTCGAATTCCAAGTCAAACTCCTGGAGTATCATGATCCATTTGGAGTATTTCCCCCCTAGCAATTGACATGTGAGAATGTGTGGCATAGGGTTGCAGTTAGAAATTACCATAGTCTTGCGAGAGAGGATATAGTGCCGGAAATGTTGAACTGATTGGACGGCTGCCAAGGCCAGTTTTTCGACATGTAAATACTTGGTTTTGGTAGGTGTTAGACTTCGAATCAAGTAATAGATAGCATGTTTGTCATGAGAATCATCCTCTTGGACAAGAACCATAGCAATGGTGTAATTAGAGGTTGCGAGGTAGAGGAAATAATCACGACTATAATGTGGTTTGGCATAGAAAGTTCCAATCACACCATTGGCTGCATGAGAAGAAGCTGGAGTAGTTGAAGTGGCGGAAGTGGAAGGATGAGGTGCATCAGGGAGTAAGTCATAAAGATTACCTGTTTGTGAGTAAACAAGGTCAAGGTATTGAGCATGACTTATGGCCTATTCTTCCGTGACAAATCCACCCATGGCGATGTCATGACTGATGTTGTTCACAAATTATTTTGTGAACCACTCTGCCAACAACTGATCGGGAAGTTCGAGTTTGATGAGGTGTCGTCTCTGTCGCCACTCATGAATGTGATCGGATATATGAGTGGCTTTGTTTTGTTTGAAAGAACTCAAAATCTTGGTCCCCGTTTCATAGCGGATCGGTAACTGGTAGTGGGTGAGGAAATCCATGGCTAGGGTGTTGAAGTCAGGGAAGAAATTTCATGGTAATTCTATATACCACTTCGCGGCAGAACCTATGAGAGTTCTTTAAAAAAGACATAAATGAATAGAGTCATCCATCAAGGATTTGGATGAGCACTAGAGGTGAAAATTCATGACGTGATTGTTCGGGTCCTCTCCCTCTTTTCCATCGAATTTAGGGATGTCATATGGTAGCTTGGATGGTATAGTGGACCAATAGGGAGAGTGATGGATTGGATCATTTAAAATCCTTGACAGATCTGAGAGATCCAAAGTGGCAAAAAAGGGTAACTGTCTATTCACATGCGAGTATTGGTGGCTTTGGGGAGGGAGTCCCATTGGCAAACCAGTGGGACCATAAACATTCTGCATATAATGCGAAGACCCATGCAGATTCAGTGGTTGTTGTAGAGGAAAGTAGCTCATGGGATTATATCCTTGAACAGGGACGTGAGTTTGAGCATTCGAGCCCCAAATAGGATTGGACATACCTGGATATGGTTGGCCTATACTCGGGGGTATAACGAATGTAGCTGGAAGCTGTTGCCTCGCAATTGATTGAGGATTATGTTGTATCAAATGGTTCCAATACTGGGCCAAGGATGGAGGTATGTTTTGTCTGTAGGGTGGGGTCGGTGGGGGTTGTCCTCCAATCGAGGGTTGAGGAAGTGTCGGAATGAATCCAGGAGGAGAGTACCCAGAAGAAGAGGGACCACCAGGAGTTCTGGATGGGGTTTTCATAGGAGTGGCAATAAAAGCATTCAATGCATGGCATCCAGGTGGAAGCGTCGGGGTGACACTGGGCGAGAGCGGTGTGCCAATGGGGGCTTGACTAGCCGCTGTAATCCTAGTGTGAATACTCGTAGTATCTGTGTAATGGACCATTTCTAAAGGGAGGGTCAAGATGTGGTCAGCTCGTGGAGCTTCTGTACCAGGAAAATAATAATTAGTAGTAAAGGGTACTGCATCTGGGTCAGAAGTTTCGGGGAACGCAAGTGAGATGGTGATTTCAACACTGGCTCCTGAGCCAAAGATATCCCGTCTAAAAATGCCAATAGACCAAAAAGGATATTGGCCCTCGGGTCCTAGAAAAGGTCCAGTCAGTGATCCAGAAGACAAAACAACTAAGTCTCCAGAAGAATTCACTCGCATAATACATCTCTAAGAATCGGGGTGAAGTCGAAAGTCCTCTCGAGAATTGGTAATTCGAAACTGTTCTAGAGAGTCAGTTCTTTCCACTTGTGGAGTAGTGACGCCTTGGACTTCACTCTGTTGAGGAGATCCCTTTGGTGAGCTTGTAGGCAGGGGTTGAGAACCTTCCATATTTTCTGGAGGTAAGCCCTGCATTCTACATGAACGACGTGGAGGGTCTATTGTGAATGAGTTACAAACTTACGAAGAAAATCCTATGGTTAACTTGGATAAACAAACAACATGCGCTAGTAAAAATTCTAGGAAACAACACCAAGCAAACAAGACCTTCTAATTCCAAACTTACTAGTTGGTGATGAAATCCAACGTCGCAACAATGAGACTATAAGGGGCTAGGCTAGGGTGGAAAAGTTACGCTGACGACTTGCTTAATGGACTTACACCCTGGTGCAAGCTCCCACACATAATCGTGGGTATACCCTCCAAGGAGTCCGAGTGAGTTTGGCCAACGTCGATTCTAGGTACCGTGAAGACTTTCCCCTTCATAGTCACCTTGTGTAAGGCCCTGAGAATATAGGCCACTAAGGTTACCATCGAAAACAATAAAGCTTAGGGGGACAGTCGACAGTCTGATCCACACACAAGGGTAGGGTATCTAGCCCGAAATCAACTCGAGAGGCTTCCACTCATCATTATGGGTATACCTCCAAGTGACCCCCATAATACGTGCAATATCTACACCGATATCAATGAAGCAAGGTGAGTAACTCTGTCAATATCAATGCAACCTCGGGTTTGACCCTTGTGTGAGAAGGGCTTCCCAGGACAAAATGTTGTAAATGGAATTTGACACTCCTTAACACAAGATGCTATTGTGTGTTTTGTGCTTTGGAGAGTGTATCTCCCTGCCTATTCCAAAGCTCTAGCATAGCTAATTGTTGGTGTAATAGAGTCCTCGAAAAGAGTTATTAGTTAAATTTTCAAAATTGTGCAATATTATTAAGGGTTTTTGTTACTCAAAGGAAAAAGAGATGAAATCGATGTTGTGTGAGACTCTGACCCAACAATGCAAAGATAGGAATGAAAGATATCAATTTCTGTTTGATGAATCCTATGTACGAGAGGGAAAGAGAAGTGTTCCGGAACAATCTTGAACTACAATATGCAATCTCCTTTAAAATACAATTTCAACAATTGATTTCCAATATTTTCANGTGTGAGAAGGGCTTCCCAGGACAAAATGTTGTAAATGGAATTTGACACTCCTTAACACAAGATGCTATTGTGTGTTTTGTGCTTTGGAGAGTGTATCTCCCTGCCTATTCCAAAGCTCTAGCATAGCTAATTGTTGGTGTAATAGAGTCCTCGAAAAGAGTTATTAGTTAAATTTTCAAAATTGTGCAATATTATTAAGGGTTTTTGTTACTCAAAGGAAAAAGAGATGAAATCGATGTTGTGTGAGACTCTGACCCAACAATGCAAAGATAGGAATGAAAGATATCAATTTCTGTTTGATGAATCCTATGTACGAGAGGGAAAGAGAAGTGTTCCGGAACAATCTTGAACTACAATATGCAATCTCCTTTAAAATACAATTTCAACAATTGATTTCCAATATTTTCANGATTTACAATATTTTCAAAATGAAAATGCCTTTAAAAAGAAAAATGTATTTTACTTTTCAAAAAGATCCACACCATGGTGGTGAAAGTAAGGAAAACCAATAACTAACGAATAAGCAATAAACAAAACCCAAACCAATCTTTCAATGGAGACAAAAATGACAAGCAAACAAGACTAGTCTTTTCAATTGCATGAGAAGAATGATTTTCCAAGTAATGAGCAAATGAGAAAGACAAACAATCCCAACTTTCAAACCGATCACTGGTTCTTAACCAAACAAGTACTCAGATTCTAGGATCAGAGATTATATCCTTGCTAAGAAAAGTCAAGAGATGAGAGTTGAGAAAAAGATGGACAAGAAGAGCCTTTGATTTTCAAAGACTGATCGTGCACAAAATCCGAAGTCAAGAAACAATCAACTAGTGGTCCAAGAAGTTCTTTTCAGACACCTATACAGATCTGGGCATCTAAGCATACCAAAACCTTAAATCCAAAAATTTTAAAAAGGGGTTCGCAGGCTATCAGTAATGTACAGTGCGAGAATGGAGAATTCTCGCAGGCTGGCTTGAAGCAGAGTGAGAGAATATCGCACTAGACTAAAAGGCAGAGTGCAAACTCAAGGGGTTCAGTGTGAGAAGGCCTGAAACTAGGAAAAATTTTGGGAAAAGACAAAAATTTTGAAGGGACTTCTGGACCCAGAGAGTCTGTCAGAGTTTCCTAAAGACTCAGAGATTGATAGAAATGAAGAAAGGTAAGGAAAGAGAAAATGGACAAGGAAAATCACCAAAAACCACTAAAAAATGGGTTGCATCCCCAATGGAATTGCCAATTTTTTTATCGGACTAATCGGTAGGTGTGGACACTAACATATCTCCCTATATCCACCTATATCTAGAACAAAACATGACAGGACATGACTCTTGCCCTAAGTTACGACCATTGACTTGGCTAGTAAGGAGGAACAAGTGACATACCTTTGTATCGCTTCCTTAAGTCTTTGTTGCTCCCGCTTCACTCCAGTGCTCTCGTGAGGTCAATACCAAGACAACACTAACCAACCAAAGTGAATATAGAAAAACATATTCAATCGTCAACTTATGCGTATGATCAAGGAATTACACAATAAAGTAAGGATGACTTTATGGGAAAAGGACATGCCACTGTATCATATTAATTGAAAGTAGAAGATACAACCTGATCACCTTGATGTCACAATATTCCTTTCGGTGACTCTTGGTTCCAACACACACACTTGCTCTGTCCTTGCATGAAGAAGATCCAATTCCTCTTGATAGACCTACTAGAGTCTCCAAGCCTCTGTCCAAGTTGGGTTCTTCACACAATTCCTTCACCAATTCTTCAATTAATATTGCTTAACCTTTTCCATGAGAATCCTTTCAATATATAGGAGAGGGTGAGATGCTTACATGGATGAGAATGATCCCACCAAATCAGGGAAGCCAGTAAAATGACAACCATACGAATGCCAACCCATTTTCTAGAAGATTCCCTTCTAGAACCCTCGAGACTTCTTCTCTTTTCCAAGTTCAAAAACATGTTCGCACCCTGTGTATAGAGCAACCTGTGAGAATCTCGCACCCTAGATGAAGGTTGCCTACGAGAATGGGTCATTCTCGCACCCTAGGCCATATGTAGCCTGTGAAATCACTTTGAAAATATGTTTTCTAGAAGGAGATAAATGCCACTTTTCTCGGGAGAAAGTTCTTGTTGGGAGCCTGAGTACACTATTGTCAATACATCACCAAGATGACCAAAATCATGTGTAACAGCAGGAGGTAGTGCTCTAGAGGCACCTTGAGCGATGCTCTATGTATTTTTGTATTTTTGTATATAGGCTGGTGAGCCCATTTTGTATCGAGGTGCTTTACTGGCCTGCAGATACCTATATTTTTGTATGTAAACATTTGGATGGCACTGTGGACCAACTTATATATACATGAGTATACATTTTGAGATCTATGCAATGTTTACATGTGTTTTGTTAATGTGTTGATGATGTCTAATCTATATATGTTGTGACAGGTTTTTGATATGTTTATGTATGTGTAGAGGTATCTTGATGTGATATATGCCAGTATAACACAATGTTAGCTAAGTTATCTATAATTTGATTCAAATGTCTTGGAATATGTGTAAATGTAATGGAATCAAAATGTTGAGATAAAAGTCTAACCTGTAGGTATTTGCGAAAGAGGCAAGGATCGCAGACGCAGTACACATTGTTGAGTTGGAGAACGACTAGTTGAGAGTCGAGAAAGACACTAAGGTGATAAATACGATGATGTTGGGCATAGGCGAGGAGGCAAATGACGACAATGTATTTGGCTTGGTTTTTGGTCGCTGAACCCAAACATATGCTACTTGAATGGAGCATTTCATGTGAGGGGGTATAGAGGGCCCAAGCTGCCAAAGAGAGATTTTGTGTCCAATGACTGGCGTCGTTGGCGTAACTGATGTGGTAGGCCGGTGGAGGAAGCATCTGTCAATAGCACAAATGATAGTTTAGACGTGAGGGATGGAAAAAAGATTAAAAACACTATAAAAGAAATAACCTAAAGTGGAATTTCTATGCTTAGGCATAAAATTTCTTTAAGTATAACCCGTTGATGGGTTGTTTGAGAGAGAGACCTTCGGGAGAGGCCAGGATGTATGTGCCTTTGGTGAGGCAATGTTGGATAATGTATGGGCCATGCCATAGTGACTCGAATTTTCCATGACCAAGGGTATCGTGAGTGATATTGTAAGCAAGGATGAGGTCGCCTTCCTAAAATGAGAAAAGGTTGACATGGTGATCAAAGGTGGCCTTTGACCATTTTTTAGCTGCCTCATTGTTCTGTAATGAAGATCGACGATCTTCATCCAGGGACTCTAGGTTCAGCAAGTGTTGTTCCATTGGAGCAGTGTCGGGTAATAGCTCAATTGTGGTGCGTAAGGTGGGAATTTCTCACTCGATGGGAAGAGTGGCCTAAACCCCATGGATGAGATGAAATGGTGTGAAACCAGTGGCTATTTTCATAGTCGTACGGTAAGCCCATAGCGTAGAAAATAACATATGATGTCAATTGGTCTTATATTTATTAACAGTGTGATGTAACATGGTCTTGAGGACCTTGTTAACGGCTTCGACCTGTCTGTTAGACTAAGGGTAATATGGTGAGGCAAACTCGTGAGAGAATCCTAACCTAGATGAGAGTTCGACGAAAATCTCATTCTCAAAGTGTTTCCCGTGATCGAAAACTAGTGGTACTCCAAAGAGGGATATGATGTGGTTAAATAAAAAATGCACTGCAGTGTCAGCAGTATTGTTGAAGGTGGGCATAGATTCCGCCCATTTTGTGAAGTAATCGATTGCGACAACAATGTATTTGTGGCCATTTCTAGAGAGGGGATTACAAGTCATGAAGTCAATGCCCCATTTACAAAAGGTGCTGGCAGTAATGACTGGGTGAAGAAGAGCAGGTGGTGCTCATGCTTTGTTGGCGTAAAGCTGACATTTCTCACATCGTTTCATGGCATGAATGCAATCGTGAAACAATGTAGGCAAAAAATAACCTACTCGGATGATTTTCTGAGCAGTGGACATTCTCGAAAGATGGCCCCCACATGTGCCGCTATGGTAGTCATTCAAGACTTTATCGGCCTCGTCAATAGTCAGGCATCAATGAAGGATGGTGTCGACCCCTCGCTGGTATAAGATTTCTTTGATGAGGATATAGCAGGGGGCTTGTTGGAGAATAGGACGATGATCATCTCGTGAAAGGTGGTTACCAAACTTTTGAGTTCGGAGGTAGATGAGGAGGTCGTCGTACCAAGGATTATCCGAAGTGATGTAAAAGAGATGTTCATCGGGGAAGTCGGTATTGACGGGGGCACTAGGAGTGTCAGAGGGGAAGGCCGTGACAAGTTCGGTGAGGATGAGAGATTTCTTGCTCTTGGTTGTTGAGAATTCAAGATCGTACTCCTGAAGGATAACGATCCATCAGGAAAATATGCCATTAATTTGTCGACGATTGAGCAAGTATTGCATAGGGTTGGAATCTGCTACGACCTTAGTCGTGCAAAGTAGAATGTAATGACGCAGTTTTTGGACTGCAAGGACGACTGCAAGGGCTAGTTTATCTTCATGTTTATACTTCAAAGGTGGCCTTGAGAGGTTTTTACTAACGTAATAAATGACAAGCTCAAGATCATCATCACCGATTTGAACGAGAACTCCTGCTACTGAGACAGTTGATGATGATATGTAGAGGATATAGTCGCGATTGTAGTTAGGTGCACTAATTAAAGGGGCATTGGAGAGTGCCATTTTAAGATTGTCAAATGATTTTTGGGCATGTTCATCCCAGGAAAATGGGATGTCGTGGCATAGTAAGTGAAGGAAACCATGTGCACGAGTGGCATAGTCTGGGACAAATCGCCGAAGGAAGTTATCTTTTCCTTGTAAGCTATGGAGTTGACGTAAATTCCGGGGGGGGTGGAATTTCTGTGATGGCTTTGACTTTGAGGGGGTCCACGATGATACCGCTTTGGGAAACGATGAATCTGAGGAGGCGCCCTACAGTGAAGTAGAATACGCACTTGAGGGGGTTCAAGTGGATGTTGTACTGATGACACCGTTGGAAGATGATCCATAAATTGTCAAGGTGTTGTGTGTGTTTCTTGGATCGAGCTGTGAGGTTGTCCAAGTATTCAAGGATGATATGAGCCAGATCATGACAAATGTATGTCATAGCCCATTGGAAAGTTACGTCAGCATTCTTTAAGCCAAAAGGCATGACATGGTATGCAAAAGTACCCCAAGGGGTAGTGAATGTCGTTTTGTATTGATCGGCTGGGTGAATTTGGATTTGGTTATAACCAGAGAAACCATCCATGAAGGATAGAGCCTCATGGCCTAAGCAGTCATCGATAATTTGATCAATGAAAGGCATTAGAAAGTTGTCTTTGGAACATGTGTGATTGAGGTCATGAAATTCCATGCAGACACGGATAGTGCCCTGTTTTTTTTTAACGGGTATAGGGTTGGAAACCCATGATGTATAGGCGATGGGGTAGATGAACCCGACTGCACGTAATTTTTCAATTTTGGCTTTGATGGTCATTGCTTTGGATGGGTGTAGCGGTCATTTTTTTTGACGAACTAGTGTAATGTCAAGCTAGGTGTCGATGTGATGTTCGACGATAGAGGGATCAAAGCCAGTCATTTCTTTGTATGACCAGGAAAAAATATCCCGATATTCTTGGAAGAGGGATTTATAGGCGGTGAATTTTGGAGGAGTGTAAGCGATGCCAATGGTGATTTCCTCGACGAATCCATTTTTGATGGAAATATTGATTTTTATGGTCGGGGAATTGTTGTCCATCTTGCCTTCTTCAAAAGCATCAGGGGTAGGAATGGGGTTGTTGAACCAGTCGATATGCCCTGATGGGATAAAATCCTTAGTTTTGACCGCGTATATGGGGTGTTGGTTAGGAGGCATGGAGGCTTCCTATGGAAAGAAGAGTGCTCGGTGATGTAGTGCATCCCATGGGTAGTCGGTGGTGGTGAACTCTTCGAGTATTTCCTCGTCACAGTGGAATTGGCAGGAATACAAGGGGTCATCAGAAGTGATATCGGTGATTGTCGTCGTGTGGTTGTCCCATGGTAATGAAGAATAAGGGGGAATGACTGCGATGGTTCGTTCGACATAAACCAAATATCGAAGTACTGAGGAGTACCCATGGTAGTGGGATGTAAAATTTCCATAGGGAAATGAATGGGAGAATTGGGGGGTGAATCCTCGGATAAGTCATCCAAGAACCACAAAGGCGTTGGGAGGGCCTCGGGTTTGGGAGAAAAGATATGAAGAACCTCTAGTGACGTGGTAAGGTCAACCATTGATTCTGTAGGGGTTTGAATCAGGGTCAATTAGCGTTGCCTATATTTAATGATCATAGGACACTGGTATGTAAAATGATCTAAGGATTCACATAGAGAGCAAGGGCATCTCATACATTCATTGATGGAAGTTGTGACATAATGGATGTCAGTGATGTTAGGTAGGTATGATGTAGTTGGATTAGGTTCATTATCGAAGCTTTAGAGTACTGTGGCTAATGTCTACCGAAAGCGAGGCAGTGCTAGGAAATGGTGGGTATAATGGCCATATTTTGAACATATAGCGCAAGCGAATTTGGTTCACATCCCTTTACTACTTGAGTGAGGGGTGGTAGCGGCCATACTTGCTACAGTGGTGAGTGTTGATGGAGTTTGATTGAGTGGAATCAAGTTTCGTAACTCTAGTAGAGATGGGAATTTGTTGGTTTGGTGTCCATATTTCTCACATAGCACGCAAGGAGGTTGGATGTGCAGGGGAAGTGGAGTTGTGGGCTCCTTCTTCTTTCTCTTGCCCCCAACTATGGCAGGGAGGGTAGTGAGTGCGGGTGTAGAGGGTATGGTGGGAGTGAGTATGAGAATCATCATTGGGATTCCTTCCATTTGGGGGGGAAGGGACGGTCGAGGGACCATCTCTGGTGGATGTAAATACCAAACTAGAATTGATAACACCATATTAGGGAGGGTAAGCGTNTGGTGGGAGTGAGTATGAGAATCATCATTGGGATTCCTTCCATTTGGGGGGGGAAGGGACGGTCGAGGGACCATCTCTGGTGGATGTAAATACCAAACTAGAATTGATAACACCATATTAGGGAGGGTAAGCGTTGCGGCTACTTGGAAATCTTGTACACCATGTGGAGGGTAGAAGAAGGGGATTTGAGTAATGGCTTGGGGAACTATCTCCCAAAATAGAATATGGCCCTGGGTTGAGGTGAAATCGTGGACTGGTGGGGTCGACGAGTTCACAGGAGGCTCGTGTGGGTGGGGCTCTGCGACTAGTGGGACGTCAGATATGATAGAAGCCTCCCTAGGAGGAAAGCTATCCTCTATGTCAGTTCCGTTGGATGATACGACACATACTTGATTGGAAGGATGAAGGAGTGGTGGTGCTTTTGATGAAGGATGAAGGATGAAGGATGAAGGGTCTTTGAAAATTTTGGGACTCATTTCGATGAGTGGGTATGCGTCGTGACTTGTGTGGATGAGAGGAAGAATGTTATCGATGTTGGCAGAAGGGTTAGGCTCATAATGCAAGACTTGGTCAATGGTAACGATCTTCCCATTATGGGGGAACATCATTTTTCAAAAGACGGAAGAGGCCACTGCCTTCATAGCGTACATGTAGCTACGACCAAACAGGTTATTATAATCAAGTGGGGCATCGATAACTTCAATGCCGATGAGAATAGTCTTTCCCCCGAGTTCTACGGGGACATTTTGGAAGAGCCCTTCAGGAGACGATGGTTGTACATCATAAGCTCGTAAGGTAATGGAAGATGGTATGAGTTCGGGGGAACCAAGTTTCTGCCATACCGATTTGGACATTATGCATGTGGATGCACCTTCATCGATGATGCATCGATGAACTGTAATGTTCCAAATTTTTACTGGGATTTGAAAAGTGATTAGAGTGGGAAGGCGAGGTTCTCCACTGTCGAGATCAAATGTAATGAGTCGAGTTTCTGCGGGGTCGACTTCCCCCAAGGCAGAAAGTAATGATTTCCACTGAGTGGGACAAGTCTAAAGGACTTATAAGACTAACATGGAAATCAGGGATTGTGCTAAGTCATCAACCAAACTATAATTATGAGCTTCCCTAGCCTGTGGGTTGTGGACATTCCTGCGTAATGGGATGCGAAGAGGTGGTTATGCGTTAGGGTGAGGGATCACCAATGGGGGTCCCGTTGGTGTGGGGATTGTTTCTAGAGGAATGCGAGGAGACTCAGCAGGTGCATGGTATTGACGATTATGTGTTTGCAGAAGGATTTCTTCCTCACTGGTGAGGAGGATGGTACTATCTGCGGGATTGTTTGGATTGATATACTGGCCCAACTGAGGTGGGGTAGGTTGCGTGTCCTGTTGGGTGTTCATCACACCTTGGTGCAGAATGGGATTCTGCAGCATGGTTGGGGGGGGTTATTGCACACATTGTTGTGGGGCCTGCTAAGGGGCAAGCGGTGCTGGAGGATGTGGTAGACTGCCTGAGTCTTTCAGCTATTTAAAATCAACAATTTGGGGGCAATGATGAGTATAATGACTGAAATCACCACAAAGGGAACAAGGGAAGTTTGTTTTAATAGTATTGTTATTTCTCCCTTGACGCTTATTGTTATTTCCCCCCTGGGGGTTCTAATTCCCTTGGTTCTGGTTGCCCCCAATAGGTTGGTTTTGTTGGGGTTGATTTCCGCTTTGGCCTGGTTTTTATTGTTCCTGTTTCTTCCTTTCTTTTTGGCATTATTCGACGGATGGGTCGGATTTTCCATATTCAGCTGTTCAAAATTTTGATATTGCTGAACGGGAGAGGGTTGAACAAAATTCACCTCGGTGTGTGGATGTAGGGAGACCATGGGTTGTGGTGGACCAGGAAATGGAAAGTACAGATTCTATGGTATTTTTGATCCATAAGGTACGTAGGAAGGCGTGGTGCTTTCGCTAGTACTTAAAGTATAAGCTGAGGTAGAGGGGGTAGCAGAACTTGTCTGGATAGGGGGGTGTATTGAGGGTGTCCGAGGTGGCCCACTGATGGGTAGAGAAATAACAACAGGGTATCGCTATTGATAAGGGGGTGGGGGGTAATAAGAGGTTCCCCCATATGCCGACGGATATTGAGGTGTGTTATACATTGGTGGTGGTTGGGGTTGAGGACTATGGTGTGTGGTATTACCAATCAATCCGTCTACTGAGTGAGACATCCCAGGTTTGTCTTGACCGAATGGAACGGGTTTGGGGAGATCAGGAAGTACTATGTATAAGTACCCTGATTGTGAATAGATGAGGTCGTATTGTTGAGCCTTGTTGATGGCTTCTTCTTCAGATTGAGGGAATGTGGAAGCTACATCTTTACCAAGGAGAGAGATAAGTGATCAGAGAAACTAGTCAAGACATTATTGTTTGGTGGTTTCTGCTTTGAACAAACTACATCGTCTACGCCACTCGTGAATGTGATCAATGATTTGTGTGGCTGAGGTTTGTTTGAAATTAGAGAGTAGTTCAAGACCATTGTCATGGTGGATTGGTAATTGGAAGAAGGTCAAACATGCTTTGGCTAAGGACTCCAAAGTCACATGAGACCTTGATTTTTTTTCTACATACCATTTGGCTGATGGGCCAGTGAGTGTGCATTGAAATAACCGTAGTCTAATGGAATCATTCATAATGTTGTTGGAAGAGAACCATAGGTTGAAATTCATGACATGGTTGGCAGGGTCATCACCTGCCTTTCCTTCAAATTTGGGGATGTCTGAAGGTAGTTTGGTGGGCATTGCAGGCCATGTGGGGTCATGCGATATAGGATCATTGGTGATTTTTCTTAGATCTGGTATGTTAAGAGAGGCAAAATATGGCATCTGCAGTGGGGGGGGAGGGTTAGCTCCAGCCATGGTGTGAGTGTGTTGTGAACCTGACCCTTGAGGGGGACTAGGTGGGTTGGTACTTCCCCCTTGAGAGGAAGTTGTCCCCCCACTTCCGTTTAAAAGAGAGAGAGTGGACGGAGAGACTTGGGAAGTGGACCCAAGTAATGTGGAACCAAACAAAGATGATCCTAAGATAATGGCACTCAGAGAAGTGTGTGAAGGTGGTTTTGATGAGTTGACAAGACTAGGAACTCCCCCTAAAATAGGAGGGAGGTTTAGTAAGTGTCTAGAATGACGGGGGTTGTGTGGGTCCCCTATGATGTCTAACTAGCTAAGTGGATGTGTGAAAAATGTGATGAGAGAAAAATAAGCAAGAGCCTTTGTTGCAAAATTTTGAACTTTACACAATATATATATCTAGATCAAAAGGTAATAAGAAGTGTATCATACATAAAGTGTTTTGAAAAAGAGGCATATATGTGGATAAGTGGGCTTTGTCCATGTGGGGAATGAAAGAAAACAAATGATCGGATCCTAAAATATGTATCGTCCTTCCTCTCAAATAGCACTGGACCTTCCAATAGTACTCAACAGTGGGGTCTGAAGTCACCAGAAGAGAAACTAGTGAAGGATGAAATAATCGGTTATAATGAGGGGTAAAGGGGGCATATCCCGAAAGAGCAGGTGATATTTCCCAATAGCCACACAAAATCTGATCAAGGTGCAATTGCAGCCCACAATTTCCACCTGGGTAGATGTCCTAAAATTTGGTCACTAGGTACCTCAATCGAAGTGCAGCATTTATATTTTTGGCCTAAGAAATGGGTCACAGGCTGGATCTCGTCCAAGAGGTGGGTGCCTCAAGGGGGGATGCATAGAATAACTGGACCTCATCCTTCAACCCTTCACGGGTATCTCCCTGCCTTATGGTGTTAGGAACACTTGACTTGGAGGATTTTCAGTTCCCCATTTGATAACTTCTATTGTTTTGATAATGAGAGAACCAGATAATGGGGAGTTATTTGGATGCCTATCCCCAAAGTCCTACCTAGACTAAAAAAAAAATTTTGGCACCTCCTGTGGAGGAAAACTTAGTGAGTTTTTAGAAAGATTTTAGATGTAATTGTTTGAGAGATTAGGGGTGTGAACCAACCTCATTGAAATTAAATGGGAGTGGATAGTTTCGTCAAGAAAAGGGTGGGGTGTTTCGAAATCCCTTTGGAGGAAACTTACTTTGACCTCCATGTTTTCGGGAAGAAAATTATGTGAGTGATAGGTGAATTTTGTGTGTGAATGAGTGAAAGTGTGCTAATGTTTTAATGAATTAGGTGTCACCTTGCTGCATGTGGACTTCGATTGGTCCTTACAAGTGTTGATTACCTAATTAACTAAGTGTATTTGGTACAACCTTGCGTAATTCAAAAGTCCCTAGGAAGCTAGCATGTGGACATGTGGGTCCGTTACTATTCCTTTAACTCACTATTGTGATTTAATCTAAGAAAATCTTTGAAACTATCCTAGATTTGTGATCATGTGGCCATCTATGGTCCCATTACAAAACTTTTAAACTTCCCTAGTGAGTTAATGTAAGAAAGTAAATTTCAACACTATCCTATCTTTGTAGCATGTGGGCATGTATGGGCCCATTACAATCTTAAGCTGTGTTTGAAATATAAACTAAGAGGATTCCCAAGAAGGGTTGTTGTCCTCTCCTAAAGGTTTTAATCTTCTTAAGGGAGATGAAATTGTCCCACAATATTTTTCTGATTCTCAAGGTCACTTGGAGGCGCGAGAGAAGAGCATACTAAGCGATTTTTATCCAAATTCTAGTCCCAATGCAAGTTAGATGTGATTACAAATGATTTCCAACTTATATTTTTAGTCAAAGAAATCCATCCATGTGGCAAAAATGAAAGCAAAAGAGGAAATAAGGATTTTAAACCCCCTAAGTGCCTATGTGTTTTTATTAATCCCTTTATATGAAGAGGGGACTAAGTGTGGTGCAGCTTAAAACATGCATGAAATCACTTTTAAGAAGGCTAAAGGACTTCCCCAAATCTCAAAAACCTTACAATGTGTAATTTTTGCACAAGTGCGCGGGTTTCAGTGGAGACAGAGGCACACTGAGCGCCTGTGCGCAGACTAAAATGAGATTATGGGTGCAGGTGCGCAGAACAGAACTGTGACTTAAGCGCATGTGCGCACAACGCATGTCTATGGGCCAAAAAACCCGTGCACAGGTGACACACAACCGTGAATGAAAATTCTGGATGGAATTCTCTCAATTCAACTTGGAATTGGATATTTAGCAGGTCGTCTTAGGCCGGTTAATGCAACTGCAAGTTAAATAAACCAAAAGAAGAGCTAGAAAAAACCAAATGGGGTAGGAAATTGATACCTTTCCCCAGTGGAGTCGCCAATATGTTGCACCTCTTTCGTCACCTTAGTGAGAAAAATAGAGGTGCTTGCAAGCTTAGTTGGGTTTGCTAAGCAGGACAACTGTAAGGGAAAGGGTTAGAGAAAGAAATATAAAAGAACAACTAAGAATTAAACTAATAAATAAAACAACAACTAAACTAATGAACATAGGGACATAAGGACAAAAGAAACAATAAGACCCATGTCACCAATGGTAAGGTTGATATTAGTGAAAGAAAACACTAAGAAGAAAGAGGACTATGAGTCCCTTCTTCCTCCAAG
>SNQJ01S0090572.1:0-29184 GCA_010110895.2 Picea sitchensis
ATGTCCGTCTTTACCACATGTAAAACACGTGATAACTCCTCCTCGACCTCTGCCTCGACCTCGGGTACGAGGGAATGTGTTCACATCAGCATATCCTCCTTACTGATCATCTTGCTACCTCCTCGGCTCAGAAGTTTGCTGCTTCTGCTGTGAGGTTCCACCCCTCTCAGTTTTCCCCTGAGGTCTCTTCCAATCCTCCTTGGATTTCTGAGTTTTCTCTTGGGAAATTGTCTTGCCTTTGGGCTGGCTTCTGCCTCGCCCTCGCTGTCCCTGCTTGTGGCTCAGCTTCTCTTCGACCTTTAGGGCCATCTGGTACGCATCCTCAACTGTGCGGATGGTCAACATGCTCAATTCATCCTGAATATCATACCTGAGACCATTTAGGTATCTCGCCACCTTTTCGTCATCACTCTCCCGATGAACAACTCTGATGTTGAGCCTGTAGAATTCCTCGGTGTATTCTCTTACCGTCATCAGCTTCTGTCTCAGGTTCTGCATGCGTCTGAACAACGTTATTTGGTAGTCTCTCGGAATGAACTTCGCCTTCATCTTGGCGATCATCCGATCCCAGCTTTTGATTTTCTGTTTTCCTTTGGAACGTCTGTCCGCCTGCAGCTCATCCCACCATAAGGCTGCATGTCCTTTCATCTTGGTAACAACATGCATTATTTTCTTGTCTTCTTCGATATCTTCATAGTCGAAGTAGGTATGCAATGCTTGGATCCAATCCAACAATTCTTCTGCATCTAGACTTCCCTCATAGACGGGAATGTCCATCTTCGTCTTCGAGCTCATCCTCGAAATGGCTCTAATCAGCCTTTTTGTTGATGCATCCTCTGCCGTGACCTCCTCAGCATCGTGTCCAGCTTCCTCTTCAATCTCGGGATCACTGAACTCTGCTGCACCCACACCACGTCTCTGGGTGGTCTCCATCTCTTCAAGTCTGGCTCGGAGATCTCTCATCTCTCGCTCTATTTCAACATTTCCTGCTGGCCTACCCCTTCTTCGGGCATCCCTGTCTTCACGATCAGGTGATTGCCTCTCTCTTCTGGGCGGCATTATGAAATCTGCTTCTCCCTGTTACCTGAACAAAGAGAGATCCACTTCCAGCTCTGATACCACTCTGATGCAAGTCGTGAGTATCAGAGTGCTTTCCTTTCCTCTTTCTCTCCTCCTGCCTGAAATATACAGACAAGACTTTCGGCTCTGATACCACTCTGACGCAACCCGCTCTCACAGCAGTCGGTCGCTTCAACCAGGACCTTCTCTTTCTCGTCGGCCCGAAGAGTCAATGCCCTTCCAACTCCCTCGAGAGTTTCTTTACCCACAGAACACTTCTCTGCGATCTTCCCTTCGCAAATCGGGAAATCGGCTCTCGCGCTATCGCAAGACTTGTAACACTGCTTCCGGTCACTCAAGCGCCGAGTTCCGAGTGCCGATGGTCAACGGTCAACACTCTCGTGTATCGGGGATTTCCCTATCGGGAAATCGCAGATGAAAGGAGGCGATTTTCTCACCTTTCAACATCCCGAACACCGATGTGCGATGCCACGTGCTGTCCTCCGCTCCATCTTCGTGGGACCCGTCGCAACTCACGGCTTCGCAGTTCCTCCGTGCTCCCTTCGACTTTGAAAACGCCGAAGTGCCGAGTCCCGACTCCTCGGGATCTCGTGCCACCTGTCTCTCCAATGATCGACGGCTCCGATTAAATCAGGGGATCGCGACTCGCGATTTCGACGTGCATGTAACTCTTGCACTCGCCGAACCCGATATGCCGATACACGATGGCAAAAGGACTCCTCCGTGCGCCTGCGAGTTAACTCCCTCGCAGCTCCTCCGCGATCTGACTGTCTACGGGGTTTCGAAGATCTACTCAACAACTTCAAGTCATCGATTCTCTTCCTCTTGAAGAGTTCGCTGCTTTACCACCTTCGCTCTGTATGAACTTCACTTGGGTCTGCTCCCACCGAGAAGCAAAGGCGCTATCCCTCTTGAGATTCTGCAACTCTGACTCCTTCAGAGCTGCCTCGAACACGCTCCCTGTGCTGGACCTCGACCTTTGCCACCCTCAACGATGATGAAGAATTCCAGGTTCTATGCACTCGCAGTCAAAGTAACCCGGCCTTTCCCTTCTCAGATTTGCTACTGGAAGTGCAGTTCGACCTGCACTCACCTACACGGCTCGAATAATCCAAAACAACTCCGGGTTGAACGAGAATGAGAGTTTAACTATAGAGCCTCCTCAACGCACTCTATGCGGAGGAATTCGACTGCACTCTATGCAAGAATCTCCTGGCTCAAACAGAGAAACAATTGAAACTCATTCACTCATTCTCTCAGGTTTCGAACCTGATATGCAATCACATACGCAGCATATAGAAGATAAGCATAAAGAGAAGCAAGTATGCAACAACATAACACCAACAGCACACACAGTTCAAACACAACCATGGAATTGAATCAAAGCTTTCTTCTATTAATCCAATCTGTACATGGGGTTTCTCCACAAACTCTCTACTCTATTCTCTATTGCTCTCTATACTAATGCTGAATAATCCTGAATAATAATAATCCCCCTCAATTACACAAGGAGGGTGCCTATATTCGTTTTCCCTCCTGGAAAATGAAACTGTCTAATCTACAGCTAACCCTATCTACCAGCATTAAAACTATTTAATGTCTTCTTATCTACATTACAATACAAGTGCGCTTCATATGAATGCATTCATTCAAACGAGGACGCAACAATCTTCATCGTGATTCAAAAAGGTATGCGCTGGTGCTGTCCAGCTGTCCTTCTCTTCCCTCCACGCTGGCTTGCTTCATGGCATCGTAGATGCTCCTGCATTAGGTGGAAAGAGCGACGTCCTAAAGGTGGCAAGAGAGACATCTTGGAGGTGGCAAGAGAGATGGTTTGGAGGTGGCAAGAGAGACGTTTTGAAGGTGGAAAGAGAGAAATTTTGGAGGTGACAATACCGACGGGAAGATGTATCAGCTCCGACGTGGTTTCTATGGGAGAAACACTCCTAGATGTGGAAAGAGTGACATCGTGGAGGTGGTAAGAGCAACATCTTGGAGGTGGAAAGAGCGATGTCCTGGAGGTACCAGATCCGACGTGGTTGCTATGGGAGCCATAGTCTTGGAGGTGGAAAGAGAGATGTCTCGGACATGGAAATACCAATGTGAAGAGAGTCCAAGACGTCACAATAGCGATTATGTTGTAGGTATTTAAAAAAAAAATACAATATCAATATCAAGACCTATGAAGCAAACAAACAATTCCAGGCAAGGAACTAGTGACAGACTAGAGGGTCTGAAGATGTTTAATTGTTGATTTCTGCCTGGAGTAATTCTTCCTATAATCATGATCATAATCGTTGATAATTTGAAGAGTGTGAGCCCCTCCGTTAATATGTATGCATCCCTCTTCGAGCCATCACAAAAGAGTAGTATGTCCTCCGCAAAGAGTAGATGGGTAATGGCCAACCCATTTGAGATTTTGATACCAGAGAAACGTCCTCCCACCTTTGCCTCAGTAAAAAATGACTTATGCTTTCTGCTACAAGTAGAAAGAGTAGGGGAGATAATGGGTAGCCTTGTCGAATTCCCCTCTCTGCTTGAAAAAAGTCTGTGGATGAACCATTGAGTAAAATGGAAAAGGAGACCGAGTTTAAGCATGCCATTATCCAGTTGACAAAATACAGTCCAAATCCCAGATGTATGAGAAGCATTCTGATGTATAACCAGTTCACCTTATTGAAGGCTTTGGATAGATCTAGTTTTATCACTGCTTCTCTCATCTTCTTTAGTTTGATGTTGTGCATAACTTCTTGTTCTACTTTGATCGCCTCATGAATTTGTCTGCCTTCAAGAAATCTGAAGTATTCCCCCGAGATGTGTTTTGAGAGGATTACTTTCAGTCTTCTACTGATAACCTTGGAGATAATCTTGTACAAACAATTGCAAAGGGAGATAGGCTGAAAATATTCGAAGGAGGTCGAGTTGTCTGTCTTAGGTATCAGTGCTATAAAAGTAGTGTTGATACGATTGTGTATATGACCCTTTACCCTTGATTCTTAGATTACCTACAGTAGGTCAGGTCCCAGAACATCAAAGAATCCCAAGTAGAATTCGATTGGCCACCCATCTGGCCTAGGGATCTTCCCTTTTTGGAAATTGTGTAGGACTTCTATCAACTCTTTTTCAGTAACCAGGCTTGTTAAGGGTCCAGCTGCATCCTCTTCAACAAATCCGGGGAAAATCTAGGCAACTTTTATAATTACTACAATAGAGGACTCCTCCTGGGCTTTGTAAAGTGTCTTGAAATGATTAAATCCCAAGTCGGATAATTTTTTGTACTTTGTTATTTCCTCCCCCCTCTAATTCCGTAGGCTCCAAATGGTATTGGCCATCTTGTGGCCTTTGGCAAAGGCCTAAAATTATTTTGTGTTTTCATCTCCGCAAGTTAGCCAGAGGGCCCGACTCTTTAGCCTCCATTGTGCTTCTATTTCTTCCAGGATGACCCTTCGCCATTTTTCCAAGCCATATAGGAGGAATTTTGTTTCCTAGATATGATAGACCTGACCAGTCCCATCTTGTAGTTCTATTAGTTTGAATTCAATATCCCATAGATTTTGTTCATCCTTTTGCTGTTTTATTTTGGCCCACTTCTTAGTTGCTTGTTTGAGGAATTTTAGGTTTTCAACAAAATGCACAGTTGCTGGGGTCTGGGAGTGTTCTGGTATTTTCACCCATAAGTACTTTACTAGTTCCAGAAAGGTTGGATCTGTTAGCCATCCCTCGAAGATTTTGAAGGGGCTAGTTGACCTTCTAGAGGAGGTCCCAAATTTGAACAATATCAGATGATGGTCTGATTCTCCCCCAAAAGTTACCTATTGTCAAAATAGAGTGGCCAGACCCCTCGAGTGTCCTCTAGCATATACCGTTGTGAAAATCCAACCCATGAGTAAGGATTCCAAGATCTTAACCACTACTAAGTTGTCCCCTAGATTTTCCTACAGTAGAATGACATCTGGTGAGCATTGTTCAACCAATCTTCGTAAGCACAAATTTTTATTGGGGTTCGCCAACCCCCGACAGTTGAAGGAGAGGATTTTCATGAGGTAACTCCATCCTGGGGTGGATTTATTATAAGCGCGCATTCAATCGAAGATTGTCTGCCTGAAGCTAGATCAATTCTAGCTCGATCTTGTGCCAGATATAAATGTGATTTACGACCCCTACCTTTGCCCACCGATTGTGTTTGAGGTAGTGACCCCAGTCCCCTACCCAAGGTCATGGGAGAACCACTCTCCAAGGGATCCTCTTTGATCACCAATCTTCTCCTAAGGTGGTAACAAACTTTGTTATCTTCAGAAGAGGAGTCAATAGAGGCCGAGGGAGTGTCGAGGGTAAAAGGGATATTGGTAGGAAGTAAATTTTCTAGGGAGGTAGGGGAGGGGATGATAGTTGTAGAGGGAGGGGGGTTTATATATGGTGTATAAGGTAGTTCAGTGGAGGTCAAGAGCCCATTCAATGAATTAGATTCTAACCCCCCCCAAGTTTAAGGAGGGTGTGACCATCAAAGGTGTGAATATAGAGGAGGAAGAGGAGAAGGGGAAGTGTAGGGAGGCTAGACTAGCACAGGATAGAGAATCAGAAAAAACAAGTGGGGTGAAAGACTCCAAAGTAGTATGAGAAGCAACTAATATTGACATACCCGTCAATTCATGTTCTCATTGGAGGAGATGATCCAGGGAAGGTGAGGAGAGAGTACTGATAGCTGAAGGCACTTCCTGCCTCGACCCTTGATGGTACCCTCTGTCTGAAACCTGACCCCCCAATCGATTATCTCCAGTGTTCTGTAGAACCTGTCTTTTGAAGTCCCCTATGCCCTACTGTGGTTCCACTTCTTTCATGGAGGAGAGATGGAGGAGCTTGTCCCTCTTTTCATTTGATCTTTTCACTTGAAGGATATTGGACAGTTTGCCACACCGTGCCCATAGACATGGCATATATGACACCTAAATGGGTTTCCGTTGTAGTCTAGGGTTTGTACAAAATCCTCAGCGATCGATTCTATGAGAAGTTCCTGATATAAACCCTTATGTAGATTGATCAGGACCAGTATGTGAGCCACTATCATAAGACTCGTGACTTCAAAGGACATATCTGCCTCAAGGTAACTGCCCATAAGATTTCCAATTGCTGCAAATCGATGTGTATTCCAGTATTTCATCAGGAGGCCTGGGAGTCTAACCCAAATGGGTTCCTCATCAACCTACTCACGCTTTGCATCAAGGGTAGGTATCTATCATTTGAGGAGGTTCAGGGTATCTGCGATGCTCCAAACCTTCTTAAGAACCCAATCTACATCAGCCGTTGAAGATAAAAAAAAAGAGAACCACCCTCTGGTAAGTATTCTGATATGGGGCATCTTGGATATCTCTGGTAGCTAGTAGTTATGTAACTAGCTTTTGAGATAATCCATGCCTAATTTTTTCCCTCTGAACCTACCCACCACTTCTCTTTCTGATAGATCCAAAACCTTGTCCATTGCTACGTCCTCCCCAAAGACAAGTCTCCCAACACCAGTTCTTTCCCTTTCACACCTGATAGCTTTAATTGGTCGTCCTTCTGAGTTGTGTTGGGTGTTGTTTGAATGATCCCCCCTTTGTGTAGTAGGAGTCTGCTTCTTGTTTTTGAAGGAGATGTCTGAAGGAGGAGAAGAGTTGGCTAATCCACGAACAATCCTGGAAGATGGTAGCAGGAGCATTTTCAACAGAGGTTTATCCACCTCCTACACCCACACAACAACTAACAAAAACATGGAAGGGACCTGGCATAGGCTGAGCTGATCTGAAACTAAAGGAGGCCAAGCATTGTCACGAAGGAGGCTGCAATATCAGTCACAAGGAGGCCGCAAATACTGAACCAAGGATGCCACAGACCAAGACATAAATATGCCACTTTCTTTAGGAGGAATGAATGAGTGTGTGTAAAAGTGAAGGGTGAGGGGTGCATACTTATACTTTGAGGCAAGGGTTAGGGTAAAAAGAAATATAATTAAAATATGGGAAAAGTATAAATGCATATAGTTGTTTCTCATCTATATTAAATGGAGAGTCTGCATAGATAGTTGAGTATATACACTACTTTGACAAGGACTAGTTTGGCATAGAGAAAATTTTGTTTAGACATGATCTCATCATCTTTATGTAAGCACAACCTCATCAAATTTGAGGATCCCAAAATTCTGACCTCTTTTCTGGATTTTGGGCCCATCATTTCTTTGTATAGGCTAAGAGAGGGTTCTAAGTTTTGAAAAATCTAAGAAGCAGGGGAAGGAAAAAAGGAATGATCCTCACAAGATTTAGAAACTTCCATTCTCTATGGCTCTTTTGATGGTACAATAAACATGGATCCTAACCTTTTTGAGGTTGGGGGACTCCATATTTTCTCCCCATCTCACATTATCCTTAAAATGTGGACTTGGATCTAGGAATAACAATCAAGCTTCAAGCTAAGGTCAAGGTAATATTGTAAAAATTGAATGAGATGAAAAACTAAAAGATGGCAAGTTCAAAGAAATGGAAAAATGTTATTAAATAATTAAAAATGAAATTAAGACCCTTATGTTTGTTCCTTAGGTTCTTCAATTCACTAGCTGAAAGTAAATCCTTTAGAAAATATATAAACCTAGCATCAATCCATCTTAACCCTGGATCCATCAAGCATGAGAGGGATCAAATCAATGCTCCACCAAGTATCTGAGACACAAAAGTGAAGAAACAAACATGGGGGACGTGTGGAGACACCAACCAAATTTTAGGTAAATTATTGGGGGACAAGGGGGATATCAAGGTCCCTAGCATGGGGAGCAGGGTCTCTACATTTATAAAAATAAAAAACATAAATGACAAAATCCCAACAATAACAATTCATCCCATGCAAATTCATCATTGTGCAGTGTAAATACTAAATTCAAATTTGTGAATGATAAAAATGCGATTTAGATTTGGATTCAGAAATGAAATACTGCATACATTGATTCAGATTCATCATTCTACAATCTAAATAGTACTAAGAAAAATAGTATATACTGAAGTTTGAAATAGTAAGTTGAAATTCAATACTAAGGTATCAACAACAATTTTTTTTTGAAAGCGAACCTTATTCAGTACAAATGCATACTTCAACAACATCATTGCAATTACAATTTAGTTGTCACTGCCACTTACTTCCATAAGCTTTAGCTTAATTCTACAACTCATATTTTTCATCAAACACACATCCCCATTTTTAGCCAAAACCCATGGCCATACAAGCTCCACCCCATGTTGAACACTGTTGTGTCCATGCCAAGGATGAATGTTTGTTTGTGTACCAGTGAATAAAATCGACAGAACCTAGACACCATATAATTAATTGGGTTTTGGAAAATCCTGAGTACTGTCAAAAATAGTTTCTCTGATGATAATAGATGTAAGTTTTGCATAATGGATAATTATTAGATTGCCATAATTATTCAAACATTTTCTACCCAGTACATTTAAAAAAATATGCATTTACACTTGAAATTGAGAACAAGACGAGATATTGACACTCACTGCCAATTAATTACACTATCTTTAACCAATATTGTCCTTAAATCAATCAACATTGTACCAAAGGGGCATAAATAATCAAATCAAGTCAAGCAGTGAAATAATCAAATGTTTCTTGATTGAACAATGTGATACCTTTGCAAAAGTGCTTTCCCTATATAGTTGTCTCAGTCAAATCAACCTCACTAACATGTATGTTATACCAAGTATGACAGATCTAAACTTTTCAAACAACACCTGAAGCACCTAGGATGTGCCATTCTCGCATCTTCTAGGCTTTTCTTTGCACCAAGGGAATGGATGCAGTACTGCCTTTGGTCAACTGTTTTCATCTACAAAGTTGTGGTGAACTTATCAATCAAAGATGCCATGCATTCATCATAGATAGAGCCTTCCATTTGAAAATGACCTGCCTCAAGTACAAAGATGTGTTCTAACATGCCCAATTGTCATATTCAACTTACTTTCTAGTTGTTTAATGCTGGTGAAACCATCACAAAAGGCTTTGGTTTTGGACATTGCAAAATAGCTTTCTGGTGCCTCCCAAAGAGTGTCGATGAAGCCACACCAAAAGGATATCCTAAACTAACATATCCCACAGTTTTTGAAACCTTGTCAACAACAAAAACAACAATAGGGCCACCTGCAAAAGAAATATGTCCCTCAAAATATGCACAGAAATGACAAAAACAATTATGAAAGTTTACTCTCAGTACAATCTTTAGCACTTAAGGCACACATCAAATTCAAAAAATGCATTACCACATTTCATCAAAGGTATAACCAAATCTGAAATGAAACTAAAGGTATAGAAATCTTTGATGAGCCCATAAGTTGATAAATATGGTCCCAAATCTTACCGAGGGCCAGTAAATGATTGTGGGTGGAAAGAAAATCAGTTTGCATGTGATGCACATATGATGAGAAAGAATACATCTTCCACTTCTCTGTAAGCATATAACATTATGAAAATAATTAAAATGGAAAAACCTATAGTTTTTGGACACTCATAGCTACAGTAAACAAAATATGCCCTTAGTGATGGTTTAATAAAGTGTTGTTCTATTTGGAAATATCTTATTTATAGCTCGTCCAAACTTAAATGACAATATTTCATAAAGTCAGTGTATGTTGTAGGTCTATTTGTTGTACCTCTCACATATTAATATTCTCGATACTGGTTCCTTGGATGGATTCAATTTTCAAAGAGACAAGAATCGACAGGTTGATGAGAGATTAAAGATTATAATGTTTATAAATTAGGAACAAGAGGTCAAGAAACATCTGTGCCTACATGTTTAAAGAAGTATTCCTATTGACTATGCATCGATCACTGACAAGTATGGATTATTGAGCTTATGAGGACAGACATTGGGGCAATCACCATTGAGAATCTCATATGGTATTTTTTCTTGTTGTTTATGTTCATTTTTTTCTTTAAGTAGTTAAGCATCTAGTGATTTATATATGAAATACAGTATTGGTACAAAATATTAAATAGGGAGAGTAGATGCCCCCCTTACAATATTTGGTGTCTGGCCAACTTATGTGTCCAACAAGTATTCTTTTCTTGCACTTATATAGAAGAAAATGAACTTATTAACCACTCACATGATTTGCATTAACAACAATTTCATGACAGGAAGTAAGTGGCCTACTTTGTATACCTATCTCATGGTATATGTTGAGTCTTGATGAGTTGCATATTTTTCTGTTTCATTTTGTTGTTTAAGTTCAATAGAGAAGTTTTTTTTCCATATTTCAGACTTGTGCTGTGTGACTTATTATATGTGTTTATCATGAACTATGGTAATTAAAAATCTTTGGCAGCAATACAATTAGTGCTAAGTGACACTGTCTGATTAAACATCACGAGAAACTGTATGCCAACCTATCTTCTTGTTTTGGTTAACTTTTTGTTTCAGTATGATTGTGCAAATCAACTAAGGTTTATTTAGCTATCATGGTTGTTTCATAGAAATGTACTTATCTTCCCATAGAATAGTTTAGCAAGAAAATAATTGTATCTAGACTATCTACGAAGGATATATGATCATTGATGCACCTTATTCAATTGAGTTACAATATCATTGGTGTTCTCTTAATTGGGTTGTTTGCAAGTAACTAAATGAGATATCTGCATCAAACTTGGTATGCTTGTATGTGTTAAAGGGAAATGATCTCGACATTGATGCCAAGAATAGGACAATCCATTAGTGAGATTCTAAAAATGTCTAGCATTACCTTATGCACTTCAAGGGACTTTAACATGGCTATTGCTTTCAACAGAAGTGTAACAATCATGAAGGAGGCTCTTAGTATGGCCCTCATATTCTTGACCAAGTTAACTATCATTGTGTTTTTCAGATCCTCAAGAATTCTTCAGTACAATGTTGTAGTAGGAAAACTTAATATGGGAAGTCTTGCATGTTATAATGTTCTTTATGTTGAATCCAACAACTCAACTGTTCTTAATTTGCACATTTCAAAAGAGGAAAATTTGTTTGATCACAAGTTACAGCTAGTAAAAGAAGCTGATTTTGTGAACAAAGTATCAAGGGTCAATTTTATCAATCTATTTTGATACCTGTATAGAATTCAAATGTTGAGGAGGCAAACCAACCTGTATCAATAAATAAGTCAAATTAATATGAGCAAGTCAATCTTTCCCTTGACGATTGGTTTATAATATATATGCCCTCTTGATTCTTATTATTTTTTTGACTCTTAGCTAGACTTCAGGCGAGATTTTACATTTACAACCTGTTCTCATCTAGTTTGCACACAAGTGGGAGCCACATATATCTGGGTACAAACATAAACCTATTTTTGATAACATCTCATAATTAGATCATATTTATTTTTATATGGGTTAGAGAATTCAGTAATCTGGCTCTACTTAACCACCCTAATTGTTTTAGGTAGTCCATATGTTTTGATATTCCAAAAGAAATATATGTATGAATTTTCCTGACTGCATGCATGTAGGAGACATCCTTAATATGTGGTAGCTGGTAATGAAGCTTATCCTAGATTTCATTAGGGATTCATATCACTTCAGTGATGAATTTTTAATCCATGTAATCCATTGGCATAGGAATAATCCATACATGTTTAATACAAGCATAGGCATGATCCATACATGCTTAATATCAAATTGTTCACTATAGTTTGTTGTAATATTCAACAATCCAGAGTCTTCAACAAAATCATTCAACGCTGTTTAATTTCTGCTAGGAAACTCCAAATCAACTTAAATCCAAGCCAGAGATGAAAAGGTACTGTCCCAACAATATGAAGTTTCACAACTCCCAACTGTGGATAGCTAGGTAAAGAAATTCATCTATTTTTAGTGACCAAAGGTAGGTGTATACATTGTACAGTACTAAAGACTTGCTTATTTTGAAACCAGAATGTAATTGTGCCAGAGAACAAATTGTTCAAGGACCCATATTGAAATCAGAAAAAAAATGATGATGTTTGAGGACCAAGTACAAACACATGGGCAACAAACAAGTTTACAACACAGTCACTTGTAAACTGCAATACTAAGATCAACTTATATCTATAAAAAGGGTATAGGAAAATAGCATGAAAGCTTACACTATAAGGTAATGTCTATGTTCCAACTAATCACATGTTGTATTAGAGTGATATAACATTATGATAACTAATATAAGAATCTGAACACCATTACTTATGCTTAATTATGTGAAAAGAATAGGTAATACAATTTCTCTAGTATCTCTACTTGATCAGATTCCACCAACTTAAGCAATCACATATGACTCTAGTATAAGCACCATATTCTACCATATTAGATCAAATAGCATTGGATAGCAAGTGCTCCAGGTTTAGCTATAACATAAGCATAGCCATAACTAAGCCCTTACTATGTTGTAAAATGGTTAGTACAAGCTTATATGGAGTGAAGGAATACCATTGAATGATACTAGTCCAAGCTTAGAGATCAACTTCCACCATGTAATCAAACATCTATATGAAGTAAGCGGTAATGAAGAAACCTATATGATTCTATGTTTAGGTAATGGGTTTCAATCATCACATCTAGGCTTTGTCATAAATATGAACCCGATCTGTATCATAGAATCATATGTATGAAATTATCAATACCGTGGCACAGTCACTTTGACACATATAAAAGTTGTTCTTGGATTATTGTTTCCATTGTAGGGTATGTTTTGGGATTTTTACATATTCATGCTCCAAATCCCTCTCATGAAAGGGCACAATTGTGTCTTTGGATAATGAAAATATCCCCCAAGTTAGTTGGATCTTGGAGATTTTAATATGGTAAAGTGAGAATGTGATAGAAATGGAGACACCCTTCATAAGTTAGAAGCTCCTAAAAGTCAGGCTTGGAATACTAACAGACAAGATGTTCACCTAATAGATCTAAGCTAGAGTCAAAATAATAGAGATCAAGTGTAATGATTCATTTGTCCAAAGCAATGGGGAGAGTTGAGGATCTTAGATAGGCTGGACAATTTTTTTGGTAATATTGATGACTTCACCTTCTCCGGCAAGTCTGTGTACTTTGGTGGCAAGTTTGAATCATGTTCCCATTGCACTAACATGTTGATAGGAAAGGATTAGATCCAAGAAATAAGCATCGTTCACGGATTAGTGGATTATATATTTAATGTAGAAAAGTATTTCCCTTTATTCTTTTTCAAATAGGGGCGATGGGTATTGGGTCCTTGCAATTGGTCTCCCAATATACTATAGCTATAATCATAGGGTTCACATTACATCTTGTTTGTTAATTTTTTTCTAGATGTAAAGAATCCAAAAATGTGCTTTGGGTTGTTCAACATACTGTTCAATCTCTGCCTGCACAACAATTTAGAGTATATACATGCTGTATATGATAATTGATCCATGCAAGCAAAAGCTTCTAGACTCTATCTACCAATATACGAATTTGTAAGCCATACAGTTTAATGGGCTAGACAATATTATCAAACAAAAAGCATTCACTGTGGATGTTTTGGAATTTAGTCAGAAATACTCTCTTTATAAATAAAGAAGAATCCTCTATCCTATTGAATCAAAATGGGGTCATTATACATCACAATAATTTGATGATGTAATGTCCTCCATTGATTGACCTATGAAAGTGGAGAACTGTCATAATGTGCCATTACAGAACCTGTTGAAGGGCATGACATTAGTTCTCTTCAGTTTCACCTGCAATAAAATATCACAACAAATGAAACAAAAAAGATGCCTCTGTAGCCTCTCCAGGGTGGAAAAAGAGGAGCAAGACCAGAATATCATAATGTGTAAATAGAAGAGTTAATATTGATGCACCATATATGATGCATTCATAATCTATGGGTGCTCTCTCTAATGGGTGAGGGAAAGGGGGACGATTCATAATTCTAAACAAGGGTGAGACTCAGTGAATACCCATACTAATATGTGGGTTCCAACTCAAAACAAAAAACTGTGAGAATGTAAAATAGTGTTTAGGGAGTAAGTGGAAGAACCCCATTGAGAAATATGACAAAATATAAATCAGAAGGGTAGCGTGAAACCTTAAAAGGGATAAATATAAGCATGGGGAAGAGATATTTTTGTTATTTTGATATCCACTACAAATTCTTGAAGCTAAAATTGTTATGTATGAAAGAATAAAACAATAAAAGTTGCATAATATATTCATAGAGAGGATCCATTCCCGAAAATAGAAGAGGTTTTTGGTTCCTTCTGTCAACTCATGAAAGAGAGCAACTGAAGCAAATAAAAAATCCCAAGTAAAATGTTACACATTGATTACACTGCAAACTTCGAATGGATGCTTCTAATATCTCCAAGCCAACAATTTATTATCTCCCTTTGGCAGTTCTGTAACAGATTTTTAACCCATCCTTCTGAGAGAAATTGTCAAGGTCATGAGACAACCTTGCTCAAGTGAAATGCTGAAAGGAAAATCATGATGCAAGGAAACCCTAATCGCTTTATCTCCATTTGAATTTCATTCACCTTTAGTTCATATATCACATGATCTAATACACCCATATTTAGAATACTAAACACACGGTAAGCTGCTCAGACTTGAAGCTACTATCAACACTGTCCAACCAATTTGCAATTTGTCTTATCAATATTTGACATTCTTATTCCACCTTGTCAAAAAATGATAATGCTATAATGTGCATAAAGGTCCTTACATTATTGTATATCATTGAAAACAACCAACCACTCTGGATGCTTGAGGACTTGGATTGAATACTATTACATTTATTTCAAGTGCAAGGAATACCTTCAACTTTTGCCATATGACGGTGCTCCAAGCATTTGAAATCAAACCATTTTGGTGTATTCAGTGTCAATACTTTTGTTAACATTTGATTAAATGAAGGATCATATAAGTGCCCATTAATTAGTGCTTGAACCATAGCCACAAAAGCATCAAGCAGAGGCTATAACAAGATTATGTGAAAGTGAGAAAGAACACCCATCATGAAGCATCGAGTAATATCATACACAACACCAACATCACTTACATCATCATGTGAGGACATCAACTATGTCATTAGGACTGTCAAACTGCAATTGTATAATTGCCAGGACTACCAGATTGGACATGCCATTTACAAAATGTCAAGGACCTAGGTGGTGGGAGACCCATGGAACAGTGAAGGAAAGAATGAATTGACAAATGGAGAGAGTCAAGTTCTAAAATTTGGGTTAAAGATGCCAAAGTTTTGTAGAGGGAATAATTGCATAAATTAAATGAAGCAGATTGCAATACTTGGCAATCAAGACTGTTGACCATTTTGGGTTTGAACAGGAAGGAAAGAAAAATTGTAATCAGTAGGAAACTCAAGCTGACTCCCCCAACATTCTCCATAGTCCATACATAGTATAGCCATTAAGCACACATTACATCAAGGAAAAGGAGGTCAAAGAAAAATAGAAAGTAAATTATATGTGAAAAGGGTTGCCCTAACCTATAATTGATGATTGTGCCTGTTTGAAGACAAAAGACTTCATTGTCTAAAAGGATGGTAGGGCTGGGATACAAGTGAATGTCAAGGAAAGAAAATATATTATGTATTGTTTATAAAAGTATTTTCTGTGGTGAAATATTTACTAATGATGATACAATTGAATTAATAGAAGTATGAAAAAAGTGTGCTTTCATTAATATTTATCAAGTGTCCTTGATGTACAATCTAGGTGGGGAGATCTAGAGAGTCTTTATCAAGCATACTAAATGCACCTTTCTGACTAACCCTCTCCAGAATTTGGGTTCATGGTTCAGATCAATCCAATGGATTTCAGATTCTGCTGAAGTCACATAGACTCCAAAATCCTTTATAACATGTTGAACCATGAGAAAATCATAAATCCATTATGAATCATAATTCATAATCACATTTGAGTGGAAATCATGCCAAATTTTTTCCAACAAGCACTGATATTTGTCACTTTGGGCTCTATTCTATTCATCCTAACCCACTTTCCTAAGAACCTTGTAGTCACTTTGAGCTCTATTGCTAAATTTTTCCTTAAATATGTTTCCTTAATGGTTTTTGCAGCGTACCTCACCATCATTAACATAATATTTGCAGTGTCAACTTTGTCAATGTCAAATGACAACTCACTGACCATTTTTGCAAACCAATTTCAGATTATTGACGTGAGCACTATCATTGCAATTTACCTGGGGCACTTCATCCATTCCAAGTTACAACACATTAACAGCTAGGCCAAACCCACTTTAGATTGAAAAAATGGAAAATGTAATCCACATGTGCAACAAACTAAACACTAAACCATGTGCCACTTTGCCTTCTTTACAAACTTAGTTTTATAAGTATTTGTAACAAAATTTCCATTGTCTACATGCAAGCAATGTGTGTATATCCCCAAAGGAGTACTGAAATGTGTGTATATCTTTTACGTATTTCCTCTTCCTAAGGTGGTAGTAATGGATCTAAAAGTATTTCCATTCTCCTTGCTCTAATTCTGGGTAGTTTGAAGGTGTTATGAGGGGGTATTTCACAGTCCAAAAAAAATATAGCCTCAACAACACATACCAACCAGACTTGTGGGCAACAACAAATCGAAACAACAATCATATACTTCAGGTCTTTGTAGGGAAGCCTTTCTTTTTATCCATGGCATCTTATATCTACCCTGTAACAATAGTATGAGGTGGTCTTTATAGCAGGATATAGTCAGTCCTCCTCTAGGAGCCCTTTTTATTGGTTTAAGTAGTAACTTGCTTACATAGATTTGAGGGCGGTTCTTGTAAGCATTTCCAGGCCTGCAAATAGGACAACAAGGATTACCTACAAAAATAAGCTGCAAAAATATTTATATGACACTCCAAAATACCCTTAAACGCTGGCTGATTTAAAGCTCAAATTGTTTATGATTTAACAATTCGCCTATGATGAAATTGTGACAGCTTGGAGGAGCATGTAACATCAACAATTATGAGATTTTGTAATAGATTCAATAAATGATGTTCTAATTAATGTTTCATTTTTTTTTAAGACAAATTCTTACTATCCATTTTGATTCTTAGCAGGTTGGACAATAATTTTGGCATTTTTTCATATGATGACCCTATTGACAATAAGTCTGTTTTGATGCATAGGGAAATATTGATTATTGAAGCATAGGGAAGATGTTTGGCCCAGAAAACATGGAGATTATCAACCATATTGAACAAATGGAAGAAACAAAAATGCATATCAAAGGGTGTTTACTCTTCAAATGATGACTTCTAAAACCTTCAACACCTGGTTTAAGCAATCAAAGTATTACCTTATTACACCAAACTTGAATTTTGAGGATGGAATGAAAGGAGGGAAAAGTAATAAAAGCTGTAGGTTTTGAAGGTTGTATAGGTCATAACATGAATTATCAGGTCCACAACAACTTCCCCCAACACTTGGATTATCTACTAAAGTCACTCTCCAACTCATTTTTCTCACAGACAGTCATACATAGCTAGTCTGTAGCGCAAATCATGTTTTCCTAGTGTATATTGCGCTGGAAACTAGGAATTTTCCTGTACATGCATATTTAGTCTAAATTCGCCTAGATTTCAACAATCAAGCATTGAATGGGTGTCTCAAATAGAGGATATAAGACTCCTACACTTATCATGAGGCTTAGGTGGAGGGGCATCAAGATTACGATATTAAAAAAAAATGAACCACCCCTGATGCATTGAGTCAGTTCTAATTTTACTAGAGTCCATGACAACTTATCCTTAGATTTTTCAAAGTCTTTTCTCTGCCTACCATTTAGCTTCCAATGTGTATAGGATTCCTTTCTAGGCACTTTTCTTCCCACAAAATACGTCTTTTTTAAATGTTGTCTGATGATGAAACAGTTTGTAGAATTTTTCAATAGAGTACTCATATAGTGTTGTTTACTATTGTCTTCCTATGGGTTTGCAGGGTCTATTCTTATGCTGGAAATTGTGCTTATGATGTTGTAGAATTTGTCAATAGAGTACTCATATAGTGTTGTATACTATTGTCTTCCTGTGGGTTTGTAGGGTCTATTCTTATGCTGGAAATTGTGCTTATGATGATGTAGATCAATCATGAAACTATGTTGGCAAATCAATATCCAAGTGCCCTGAAATATGAACTAAGTACATGTCAAAACTCAAGGTGAATAAGGTTCATAAGAAAAATTCAAATACCACAAACTCCAATTGTAGATAGACAGATAGATAAAAGTAGGCTAGGATAGAAACTAATACATGACTAGGCCACACTTCTTTCCATTATATGAAGGAGAGTGTTCTATTAGGAATGAAATTCAATCCCATCACAATGTGCTTGAAATCATCTAGTGAACAAGGGCGTTGAAGTAACATGAAGGGCGTTGAACAAGAAGATGGACATGTATGTAGTCCTGAATGTTCATATGAAGTAGAAGATTTGGAAGTAGATCACGCAAATTTTAGAAGGAGAATGAAAGAGTGAAAAATAAAATATTAGTATCTATAAATGACAAAAAAGGATCAACAGTAAGTATAATATGACAGGAAATGATATTATTACATGAAAATCTATAAGTCATTGTTAAGGTTAGCAATCCAACATATGATTAGAGGAAGAGAAAATTCAAATATTGTACTTATGCCAACGTGGTATTGGTTCACTTGTGAGGTTGATGGTTGATGGAATATTAAGCTGTCCACCAAGAACCCATTCTTGATGTGATCTGCCTTACCTGAATCAGGCTGAATGACATGATTTCAAAGGGACAAGGCCAGGTGGAAGTCCCATGTGATTTTGTGGAAAGAGCTACCTCTCAAACATGACATCTAAGCTGAAGAATGTTTTTTTTATGAAATCCAGTCTCTTGGGCATGTTTCTTGAAGCATTTCCAAAAAAGATATTGTACATAAGTTGAAGGTATGGAAAACAAGATACTAAGTGATAAACATAAATTGAAAAGTTGGTTGAGTTCATCAAAAGTGGCATAGATATTGTGGTTGACTTAAGTCTCCTCCCCATCACCAACTAGTTTAAAGTCACCTTGTGGCTTACCAAATATTTTTTGTGGAGTCATAATCAAAAGACATTAAGTAGGTTAAGTGTTTTTGGTATGCTCATAGGTGAATGGATGGTAAATAATTTCAATATGGCACCTCTTCTACTAAGGGTAACATTCTTCTTTAGTTGGTGAAGAAACTGGCTTGAAGGCCATGTTTTGATGAGTACATGATGATATTGTATGTTAGTGACATGATAACATCTTATGTTAGTTGTACTATGAGCATTTTATGTAAATCATTAGTCATCATATATAATCTTCTGATATTTATGTTAGGGACATATTAGTTATTAACCTATTAATGTTGTTAAGTCTTCTGTGTAGTTTGTTGGTAATTCATTTTAATTGTGCAAGAGGCTCACCATAAGTATTGGCCTCCAATGTTAACATCCATAGTGAGAATATCAATATAAGTCTTCTATTATCTCTCCTATTTTCTCAAGTATAATCATAATGCATATAATGTGAAAAGCCTTGGGTTTCTCATCTCGCCTACTTGAATCCATATCAGTTTTTGGAATCGAGATGTAAAGATTAGGCCTCATTTCACGTTGGATTATCAACATACCACAATCTTTAATTCTTACCATCTTTACCCCCGGACCTGTTTTTTTTCCAATTCCCTATATCTTCACCTAGGTTCTGCACAACCATATCATTCTCCAACAATTATTATGGGCACAACCAGCTCTAAAGAAACATCTAAAACTTGCACACACATTAAAAACTTACTTTTGGAAAAGAGAAGTCTATAAAACATTGAGACAATCTTAGAACTTGGTGTTAGTCATTCTTAGTATTTGGTGAAAGAGAAGAACAAGGAAAAATAAAAGAAGAAAACCTATATCTGTTATGTGCCTTATGTAGAAAAAAAAAATGAAACCATGAGCAGAGGAAAATAAAATTGTTAAGAAAAAAACTTGTACAAAACCCGCCTCACATGAACAATGGTTTATGCACTACAATAGCAACTACCTCACAATTTTAGAGTGCATAATAACTAGCAAACTGATTGAGAAGATGATTGTGTCTCAGTTGTTTTCATCAAAAGGAGAGGAAAATTGCAGTAGTTTTCCATTCCATGCACATTAGAGGAAGACAAGCAACACATAAATCAATCAGAATTGAGTAGAAGGCCATGATATTTTAACTTTGCAAGTTGTGAATTGATTTCTCCAAATATTTTATTTTCTACAGTCATTCCTTAGTTTAATTGTAATTAACAATGTTCTCAAGGCATGCCAACCCCCCCATTATTCCCAATACACAACTTCTAATGCATATATACTAGCTTTGGTAATAAATCCATATTAACCAATTTGACATTTGTAGGTGCCAAGGATGCTCCATTTATTCACTACACACATTTTTAGCTATATTATACTTAAAAATAAATAAACATATCTAAATTAAAATAACTAGAATTGATGGCTATATAAAATTATATGTTGAAAGGAGCAATCACACCTGATCTGATGAACTGGTCGACAATACAGTTGGAATGGTTGGCCCCACGTGTTTCTCTTCAGCTATATGGCCCTCTGTTAGTCTTGAGCTTCACTCAATCGACGAAGAAATATCTTAAAGTACCTGCCAAAATCATTCAACGTCCATAAATATCTAAAAAATCACTACAAGTAATATTTGTAGCGCATTATTTACTCTAATATTCATTTTTACGAGAGTGTCAGAATATACCTGAATGAGCTCCTCTTGGTTTCAAGAATAATTTATTGGAGCCACGCATCTAATATTTGATCAAACTTCCTCCCTTGATTTGAAGTAGCAACAACAAAGTCAACATTGACTTTGTTGTTGCTCTATTGGATCAAGGGAGGTTTGCTCCAAGATTAAACAACTCCAATAAATTATTCTCTATTGAACAGGGCCAACCACGTGAAGGCAGAAGCTTTTATGGCCCCTCCACCCCCCTTGCATCACTCTCAATTCTCCAATACCCAACATATAAATCTATTGAAATATTTATAGCAAAAACACACATATTAAAATATTAAATTATTCATGTACATCATCATTTAGTACTTTTATCCGACCTCTTCTTCTTAGCCCTATAGTTCCTAATCATTTCATCAATATCTACGTCTTCGTTCTCTGGGTTCTCTTCAAAATCTGATTGTGGTTGTGTCCTATCACGCAGAGCATTCCTAGTCATGGGGTACTCATGGTGTAATGGAGGTCATTGTGATGAGGCATCACCTACAAAATAAAAAAATACAAAATTTAAATGACCAGTTTTTAAATATCATTGAACTAGTTCAGTAATATTAAAAAAAACACATGCAATGTAATTATTTACCTAGTGCACTAGTCAACACCATTGGAATGGTTGCCCCTGCATGCTCCTCTTCAATTGTACGAGCCTCAAGTACAACATTCTCTGCCATTGAGACCACAAACTTTATGATGACAATCATAAATGTATAAGTAAAAAAAATAGAAGTACAAAATGTATAACTATGAAATTATTAAGTATATGATTAAAATATAGCCATATTACCATCATGTGCCAGCTCGGTCGTAGAACCATCGTGTAGCTGCACCTCTGTGGAAAATTGGGACTGAATGGGATCAAAATCATATTCTGGTTTCAAACTGCTATCAACACACTGCTCTCCAATAGGACTAGTGCGTCTGTTGACAATGCTACTCCCCTGATTAAAACAAAGTTGTAACTATTAATAATATACAACATGACTGTATTCTTTTAATAATAAAGGTTAATGTGGATTGAATTTTATTTACCTTATCCTGCAAAGTGGTTCTTGGTATATGCCCCAAGATTTTTTGGTGTTCAACTACCACTTTATAGCCATACTTGTAACCAAGCTTGAGGTTTTCCTCCATGGTTTCAGTACCAAACTCGTCACCTTACATTGCATAAGAGTATGTATTTTTTATGTTATTCGTTGGAATTACCTAAAAGTTTTAAGGCGATACAAGTAAGATATTTAGGTACTTACAATTCGTGACTGCAACTTCAAGTAGCCGCCCTGGCCTAGCTTGTGCTAGCCACATTTGGCAAGCCTTGATTTTGTGGCCATTGACGTGTCAATCAACCTGTCATGAAAAGTTTAAAGTATGTTAATATATACCACAGGTTTATTTACATCTAAAAAAAATTGAAGGTATTCAATTGAAATTGTAATTTACCTTCTGGAACCAGAGGGTGTTTTTCCTTCATCTGCCAATTTCTTCTCTTTTGCATCCTCAATGAGGGCCTTCCACTCCCTCTCTGGAATCATCAGAGGATGCTCGTACCTATCATTTTGTTTCAAGTTCTTCCTATATGTTTCTCACGTATATTTTAAATATTGTCTAGCTGCAGCCGTGGCCAAGGTCTTATTAAAAGTATCTACACTAAAAATATTTTCTAGATAATCCATCAATTCTTTTTTGAGGTTGGAATTCTGGGAATCCCACCTCTCCCGTATGGTGGGCCCAAAAATCAGCAAATCCTTATTATCCAAGGACCTATAAAAATCGTTGTTCCTTGCACAAAAAATGATTATATGATTATTAATTTAAAAATAATAATTTAGATGATTTATATTTGTCTACATAGCGAACATGAAAAAAATAAAATTTTAAAAATTACATGGGACTTTAACCTGCTTTAATGGAAGCCCTTCCTCATTGACCATAAAGGTGCCCTTAAGGGTCCCTGTGTTGGTCACATGTCTTGATTTAGGAAAATCAACCATATAGTTTGTCAAATCATCGGTCTCATCTCCGTCACCACCTCCAAAGCCTACCTATGTGGCCACTTCCTCGGTGGGTGTGTTGTGGCTCCCACTTAATGGTGTGGAAGGTGGAGATATGAATAGCTAGGTCCTGGAATCTATACGAGGGTCTACGTTGGGACCCTGTGGCATCTATGCAGAGCCACTACTACCGATACCATGCATGTTGATGTCAACAGGATCCAAAAATTTCTATATAAGAAAGAAAGCATTTTTTCGTTTAGATAATGTAAAAGTTTAAAATCAAGCTTTCATAATTGATCTTATGACATAAAAATAAAACAAATTGAAATTATGGTTATTACCTTATATGTCTTAAGCCTTGTCATAACTTCTCTGATCCTTTCTTCGACCTCGGGAGTTTGATCTAGAATATTTAACAAGTGAGCTAATTCCTGGTTTCCTTTATTGATCATTTTCCTTATTAAAATTATAGGGTCAGGGGATTCATACAAATCCCTTTCGATAAGCAAATCATCATCAACATCATGTCCCACCGACTACATATTCAACAAAATAAATGATAATTCAATTATGTAAACAAATAAAATAATTGATCACCACATAATTGAAATGCACATTAACTGCAATTCAAAAATTGTTGTTCATTTACCTTTTCTGAGGCCGTTATTTATTTACCATGATCATCCTGCCACATTATAGTAAAATTAGAACTGTGATCATTATCATGAGAAATAAATTCAAATTTATGAGAAATTCAAATGTTGATAACAAAAATAGAACATAATGAAAATCATAAAATATGAGTCATTGCTTACAGGTTGGGTAAATTAGTATACGTACCGCCCCCATAATAGCAACATCTTTATCTATTCGATTCAAATTGTAATCAATCAATATCTCTTCCCTTGTAGCTATTGATTTTATTGCACATACAAATACACGGTTTCCTTCACGCCCCTCAAATACGCAATTGGGTCGCTTATTTGTGGTCGGGGGTCATGTACTGTTTATAAACCCTTCAATATTCCCTATTTCTTTTGGCCTTCCATCAATGTAGATAGTTGCTCCTTTATTTTGATCATTGTTTTTTAGCTGTATATAATTTGCAGCCAAGCCATATCTTCGCATACTTTTTGTATATTGGACTATTCGTATCCAATCTTTGTAGATATAACAGGGTCCGTTGTACTCCATCAATTTAGTTAATCCGTCATAACAGACCTTTATGCCATCCAAGGAAAATAGCCCCAAACCATGTAATGATGATGGATCAATCCGGTATATCTTTTCGTTTACACAAAAATCAGTGTTTATTTCAGGAAGATCCTTGGGTACCCATTGTCTCACTATATGTTTGTACCTTAAGGGAACCTTGATGTCGTCTATTCTCTCATGATCATAAGAACATGATACCCCTTTCACAAGAAAAAAATCCATGCGTTTATGGAATTTTCTTCTGATCTTGTCACCTCTAGTTTATCTCCGCCTGTTAGACCTACTAGATGTCTCACTTTCCTCTATTCTACCTAAAATTTCCTCACTTAATGAAGATAGATTTGACAAATACCTATTTTCTTGTATGTCCTATAAAACCATTAATGACAGAAACAATCAATCAATCAATATGTAACACTAGTTCATCACTAGTATCCTATCAGTATCACAGTAAGCTCATAATGATTACCATAGTGTTACTCTTTATAGTATCCTATTATGTCGGGAATTTTTCTCATCTAACTTTACCCTAAGAGTTTTTTTATGAAAACAATCACCTTACAAATCCTAGACCTAGACCAACTAATAGGTGATTAAGATAGGGGCTGGTAGGATTGGGTATCAAACTTGTTATTCGATCCCTTGAGGTCACCAAGGAATCCTCCCTTGTGGTTATAAATTTAACCATCATAATATTAGGGTTATAAATTTTTCTTCAAGAGGATAAGCTTTGGATGGCGTAGACTCAAGGGCCCTTTTCACTGGTTCAAGATCAAATGAGAGCTCTACGAAAGTTGGGAATGGTCAACATGGAAGCCACTATTATCCTCCACATTCACAATGACTTCCAAGCTCAAGACACCATTGATCACCCTAAGGCATTTTATGAGAATACAAAGAAGTGTTTTCAACAATTTACCATTCTCTTTGCAAGCTCTCTCTCCTGGTCGGTGCCCTCCGCGAGCTCTCTCCCTATGCCCTCTGTGAGCTATCTCTAACTGCAAGCTCGAGCTCTCTATCTCTTCTTGTGAATGGGCGCAAGCATAAAAGTAGTTTCTTTGAATGGGCGCGAGTCTCCTTTTCTAGGTAAGTATTCAAAGGGATTCAACAATAATGAACAAGTTCAAAAGAGATCATATTTATCCCCATACACCCTTCATTGATTGAAATAAAGGGCCACACATATTATTTTTGTCTAACCCTTCTTCTATAATTTCCAATTTTTAATGGATTTTTACTTGGATGAATCATTATAACTTTTATTATGTCAAAGGTGTTTCTTTATCATGGTCATATCCACAGTGATTTTTACTTCTAAACTACCAACCAATTTTCACAAACCACATGTGTGCAACAATTGTTGTCTATCCCATCCCATGTGTCAGTTTATGTTTGCATCATGTGGCAATCATTTGGATGCAAGAGTTTCTTTGTATTCTTATTGGGTTTCTTCCTCGTTGATGGTGTTTGTTTATGGGGGTCTATAAGATAGCATCTCCTCCATAACAATATCTACTTTAGTGATAGATCTCTCCAAAACGACATTTTTTTTCAAACTTGCACTTACTCCCTCCATCTTTGCTATTAGGGTTAAGTTCTTATTTTCTAGTTCTTGTAATGATAAAGTTATGTAGAGACCATTAGTATTTTGACTTGGTCAACATACTAAGGTGACCGTTGGAGGGGAAAAACCTAGTTTCCAAAATGTCGCAATTGCAGCAACAATATTCACAAACATGGGATGTCAAGTTGTTATCCACGTCTTGAACCTTAGAAAGGCTCGACAAGTACAATATCATTGACAGGGGTGGTTTTCCATAGAATGCCTCGAAGGGGATCATTTTAGTAATACCATGATAGGTAGCATTGTACCACCATTTGGATAGGGGGTAACCACTGGATCCATTTTGATTTCTATTCTAAATAAGAATAATATAAGTAAGCTTCCAAACATTTGTTGAGTGCTTCCATCTAGAAGCCATTAGTTTGGGGGTGATAATGATAATATTCAATTGGGTACCTTAAAGAAAAAAAAAACTCTTGATAAAAATTGTTGGTGAAGGTGGGATCATGATCAGTCATAATGGATTTAGGTATGCCATGTAATTTGACCTAAGTATCCCAATGCATGGATCATCACAATGGATCTTACAAGAATTTGTACCGTTATTTTAAATATTATTGTTGCTTTTATTCTTTTATGTTTATGAAAGCCACAACTAGTTATTTCTACTATTAGTACTCTACACCAATGGAACTGAACAATAAGGAAATAAAAACAACACAACATCACCAACAATTACAAGAATTTAAAGAACATGGGGGTTTTCTAAAGAACATGGGGGTTTTCTAAAGAACATGGGGTTTTTGTCACAATATCCATGATGAAGTCATGGGTTCAATCCCAGACATAAATGAACGTCCATCTTGACATAAAAATTAACCCTACAAAAATTAAATTGCATAGGTGCTTACCATTTTCGTCGAAATGTTTGTCCCTTGAGTGTATCTCCTCTGTATTTATCTCCAGTAATCAATCGTGGATGTATTTATCTCTAGTGGGATCACACTATGCCCTCACAGTGTCCCCTCCTTGTCTCAGGCGATCAACTCGAATGCTAGTGGGCTCATACTGTCCACTCCTTGTCTCAAACGACTGAATCCAATGCTAGTGGGCTCACACTCTCCACTCCTTGTCTTAGGTGACTAAATTCAATCCTAGTGGGCTCACACTATCCCTTCCTTATCTCAGGAAACCAACTCCAATATTTTCACACAACTAGGGTTTTGTTTCAGATGGACCTCCTCGATAGTGGGCTCACATTGTCCCCTCCTTATCTCAGGCAGCCGACTCCAGTATCTGCAGGTGACCAGGGTTTTGTTTTAGGTGGGCCTCCTAATTAGTGGGCTCACACTATATTATTCTTGTCTCAGGAATCCGACCCCAATATGATCTTCACATGTGCGTGGGATAGGGTTTTGTTTCGACTAGTGGCCGACTAGAATAAATTCACACGACCTGATCACGAGCTTATGGATTTTTTTCTTCGTTTTATGATTGTTATAACATTTTTTTTGTTATTTCATTATATTATATTAAATTAATATATATTATACAATATATTTTGGAGAATGCTATGAAAGACAAAGGTCCAGTTTGGGATGCAATTGTTGGAGAAAATAAGCTCCACCCAACAAAGATTGAAGAAGATGGAAAGTGGTGGTTTGCACATTTAATTATAAATAGGCCCTTGACATCCGTTCTTAGCATGAATAAGAGTAAAGAGTGTGATTTTATAGTGTTTTAAAAACATTAAAAATTCTTTGGGATAGAAGTGAATTATCAAGACAATGAACTTGTGTCACCTAATTTGTGTACTTTGAAAGAAAAATAGGGTTTATGGTTTACATGATGAATTTATGATGGAAACAAGTGGGTGTGTGAGTCATATTTGATTTTGGAAACCCTCCCATATCATTAAGGCATGAAAATAGTCTATCCATGTCAAATTTCATTGCATACAGAAACATTTTGTGAAAATTTCAACCTTGGCCCCATTCATGACAGGTCACTGACATTGCCCATGTCTAGTCCTATTACAATGTCTTTTCGTTGTTCCTTTTAAAATTCATTCAAAACAGACGTTCTCGCATCTAGTACTGAAAGGACATGTAATAACATCGATAAACAAGTACTAGTGACCTTAAAACTAGAAGATAACACATTCACACTTCACAACTACTCTACTCAGCACAATCTCCCATTGTGTTGGAATATTGATCTTTGCTAGATTCAACATCTATGATGTAAAATGTTACTTTTTGATGTGGTAATGATGTAATAGGGTGTAAATGAGTCAATTATAGTGATTTTGAGGTAGATTCATTCTTGGACATCAATTTTTGGTCAAATGTATTGGTTGAAGAAAAATGGGGATTGGTTGTAACCTCCCTAGATTCTTATAACCTCCCTAGGAACATGGGTGATGTGGTGATAAAAAGGAGATGCCTACCAGGTCCACTCGAAGACTGGCCTAGGGCCATTTGTATGGTTGGTCAGTTCTTGGCTTGTTATCATGTCGCTCGGTAGCACATGGGTGGTAAGTGTAGTGAAAACTTATCTTGGGAGGCGCTTTGAAAGAGAACTCTTCTCCACTCATCAGGGATTTTGGGAGATCGTTATGGCTCCCTTGTAGGGCTTTGCATTTGTATTCCTTGGGAAAATTCTTGGTAACACATGAGTTGTGTTGTGGGCTCTTTGGATGGCTACGAGATCTAGTATATATAGGTTGGCTTTGAGTCATTGAGATCCTTTGTGGATGATGTGATTTCTTGTGGTTTTCATTTGTATAGTCCCATTGTGTTGTTGGATCCATGAAGCCAATGTGATGTATTGTGTTTTATTTTTTGATGGTGGAGGTTTTCCATTCGTGCGAAAGGTGGTGTGGGAAATGAGCTAGTTGTTGGGTCTGCTTGAAGATTGGTCTTGAGTCATTTGTAGGGTGGTTAGGAATAGGAATGTCCCTAGGTTAGATTGAGCCCTAGGTCACAATCTCTCACATCTCTCCTAATGGAAGTGCCTTTGAATTTGAATGATAAGAAAATGAGAATGTGTTATGGGGTATATCACTTTCCTAAATATTATTGCAAAGACAAGTTTGATAGATATACATTTTTCTTTAAAATGTCTATGAGATCATAGATATAAGGGACAAAGATTTATGCCTTGAGGCACCTCACCTTTCTCGGTCTTCAAATATAAATCCATATACATAAACCCCTTTCCTTAGTGAATGCATGACCATGTATTAGATCGAAGAGAGGGGTAAACATAGTATAACACCAAGCCCATGAACCCTAGGTTGTATTATAACACCAATCCTATGAACCATATGTTATCTTACTATAGTGGCATGTTTCAATGTAGGGATGTTAATGCAGTTGTTTACTTATTTTTGCATTATTTTTTTTTATCTACGGGCTTATAATAGTTTTTTAATATCTAAGTAATAGGGGTAGAAATACAAAAGGGTATTAAAAATTCCACAGAAAAATGAATATCTACAATATCTAGT
>SNQJ01S0090574.1:32947-65261 GCA_010110895.2 Picea sitchensis
GGTTTGTTATGTCAAAACCCTCAAAACCCCCAATATTGGGCTCACTAGCTAGAAGCCAGAAATCAAAATAAGATCATACATGAATGAATGAGAAGAGGCCCTTGCCTTTCCTTTATACTTTTGGCTCACCTTTTCCCTCCAAAATGACTTTCATTTTATTAATAATTAATTAATTAATTAAATCACTTTAATTAATTAATTAACCTTTTTACCTTCGAAAATCTCTTTATGTCTCCTTGTGGCTTCCCTGGCCATTGAAAGTCACTTCTGGCCATCCCATCCTGTAGTGTTTCTCCTCCTGATTCCAGTGAGCTATTACACTAAGAGGTTCCTCCAAGTAATGTGCCCAAAATGACCTCTTCAGTGAATTCCATTGACTTATAGCTCAAAATAGTCAAAATCATGGAAATCGTCGGAATGCAACAAAACCAAAGCCCACCTGTGCGGAATGGATCATAATGATGGAATATGATGATAAATGTAAGATGGACCCCACAATGCCTCTCAAATACCCCTATACTCACTATAACATCCATCTGGCCATTCTGGTCATCATAAATCTCTACACTGGGATAATGTCCCAAAGTGGGGACATTACAGTCAATGTACCTTCTCGAAGGTAGACTCGGTACCTTTTCTAGAAACACATCTCTATAGTCTCTTAGTATGGGGTGGTGTTCTAGGCTTGGCCTATCATTCTCAATAGATTATGAAACGTGTATTGCATATAGAGTACATCCCTTTCTACAACACTTCTTCATTTGAAGGGTCGATATTTGTCTCACCAAGACAGGTTTCTAGATCTCTTGGAGGGCTATATTTCTCCCCTCTTCATTTACACATTCTAAGGATTTATGGTAACAATCCAACTTAGTTTTATATGCAGCTAGCCATTCCATACCAATCAACAACTCATACGATCCTAGGGGAAGTATGTTAAGGGTAGCTTGGGTGGGCAATCCATCCACAGTGAATTGGCAAGCGGGTATGACCTCCACTATTTTTCTTTTGGTGTCAGTGGCTAACTCGACCAACCATGGCTTAGTATGTCTATGTGGCTATAGTTTACACTTATCAACAGTTTGAGGGGCCACACAAATCAAATTTGAACTAGTGCCAATTAAAATAGATATTATATGGTTGGCGATCATACCTTCCATCTCCACCACTGAGGCTTGGTGGTTGGCTTGTGTATTATCCATGATTGCATAAATTCGTGGCACACTCATGGCCACATCATTAACGGTGGTAGATTCTTGGATGTTTTAAACTCTCCTACTATTCTATGGTCTATGTGGACAGTCCCTCAGTAGATGTTCTTCTCCACAACCCCAACTTTTCAAGGGTTCTTTCTTTGGGTTGTCAGTCTTTCCTGAGGTTGATCCAAAAGTTTTATTTCTGCTCCGGGAGGGGAAATTCTATTGGTGTACACTTCAGGTAGGAAAGTTTATCCTTGAATCCTTCTTATAGTTTTTAAATATCGGGGATTTAAACCCCTTTTTCTAGAACCTCGAACTATTCTTCTGCTTCCACCCCTCACAAGGTTTTGTCTGAGGCCCAAACTGTTCATAACAATATCTCACCTTCCAGATAGTCTCTTCTATGGTATTTGGCTTGTCAAACTCAATTATATTTTGGTAGGTCTTAGGTAACCCACTGATGAATCATTGCACCATTTCCTTTTTTGATTTTATGTAGAATACATACCTCAACTACTCAAGGAATTTGTTAACATATTCCTTTATGGTGAGTTGTCCCAGCTTGAGTTCATAGAATGCTTTAGTCTTATTGTCGGAATATTTTTCCGACAGATACTTCTTCCTGAAGTATTTCTCAAACCATTCCAAAGATAGGTCCTCTTCATGAATCCCTTTCACATTCTTAAGGTCTTCCCACCAAATGGAAGCCTTTCCATTTAGGTTGAAAGTGGCTACTCGAGCCTTCAAGTTTTCGAAGAAATCATGGACTCTGAAATAATTCCTTAGTCCAAGTAGCTAGGCCTCCACCTCATCTACTTTCTTAATCTTCCTATTGAAAGAGGGTGGTTTGGCCTTCCTAAATTCTTTGAGATTATAACTTTTGGAATTCTTTCTTTTCTTCCATTTTCTTTGAGAATGTGAACTAGTTATACTACTAGAAGATCCCTCTGATACACCAGTTTCCTTTCCATAAGATTCATCTGACTCTTGTCCCCTATCTCCAGGTTGGACCCTTCTCAAGGTATTCCCCCCAGTGTGGCCACTTAAACGACCACATTTTCATATCTCAGGTGGACTTTGACTCCTCTTTGTCTATTGTCAGTCCACATGAATGGTGTCACATCCCTACTGCAGTTGTATTTGTATGTCGGATAAACTCTACAACAAGACTGCATTAATTTCCATTTGCTTCTCTTTCTCTTTTATCAATCTCTTGTTTTTGGCCTTGCAGCTCTATAATTTGGCCATGAGACTCCTCACAGTCTCATCCATATCTAGAGGGGTCTCTACCACCCTCCTCTCATCAGACTCTTCATCTCTATTTTGGGATCCATCCTCACTTTGTGGCACGTCACCATTCTATATGATTGCAGTTTCCCATGGTTGATCGACTGCTTGAGTGCAAACAAAACACTTGTTGTTAGCTAACATTATATTAGTTCATAACCAACGCATAATTCATATTTCTTAAATACATACACAGACAATAGTAAGTTGTCATTCTTTTCTATAATAATGGCTTAACCAAACTTTTTAGGAAGGGAGTAAGGTAGGATGTCTCCCTTTAATGTGGTTTTTACGCAGCTCATCCATGAGCCCAAACAAGTCGAGTGTTGTAACCATGCTCTGATACCAATTTGTAACACTCCCGCCCCCTTAAATACTCTTTTAGAGTAGGGTGGGGCATAATAATTTTCGTTTTTATTTTCCCTCCAACTATCTCATCTTGAATCATCTCTTGGGTCCAACCCCGAGATAGAGGTTCCAGTCATCAATCTTTCCAATATCTGGCATAATCCTCCTCTAACCTATTGGCTAAGGGAAATTTCAACATTCAGGGCCACTTTAACTCACAATCCTCCTAAAACATAAACTCAAATCTCATGGATCGGACGACCGAGGGAATTGCCATAGGATCCATAGATCCACGGTCTAGGTCACTTCATGACTTCAGATTTGGAAGACTTGGGATCACTAACACACAACATCCCCGAGGTGAGAACTCTGAACTTGCCGATCCAATGGTCAAGGTGGGTCCCGATAGATCCTTGGATCTACGATCTAGATCACATCGTCACTTTGGGCTTCAGAACTTCAAGTTTTAGAGGTTTAGTCGCACCAACACGCGATTCTCCCATCACGCGAACTCTGAACTCACAGATCTGACGGTCAAGTTGGGTCCCGATAGATCCTTGGATCTATGGTCTAGATCACATCGTGATTTTGGGTTTCGAAACTTCGAGTTTCAAAGGTTTAGTCACACCAATGCACAATTATCCCATTGCGCGAACTCTGAACTCACAGATCCGATGGCTTAGGGTTTAACTCCCACGTACCTTCTCATGGCCAATGGTAAGGATAACCCTTGGTTTTCTCCAAGCGGATCTTATCCGTTCATCCATTAGGCAGGGGAATACCTTCCCTTCTGAGACCTTCACATCACCGTTTTCCTGGGTTTTACGCTAAACGGGTTATGGACTTGGCCCTGACAACTCACAAGGCAAGGGAGCATAGGAGAGGTAACCTTCTTTAGATGGGTGGTTTCAGGTCGGAACAAGATCTTCTATATCAACCGTGAAACGTTCTATTCCAGGGAAAGCCTCGGGGGTTAATTTGGACACACGGTCTATCAACAGGGAGTGTGAATTCACAAGGAGATGCAAACATATGCATAACAAAACCATTTCACATAGAAGATGATTGTAAAATGCACGTATATACATATAAGACCAAAAAATCATTCATCATTCTAGTTCAACAATTGAAGCAGGGAAAAGACTTATCATAACTAATCAATATAAAGTGAATACTAGAAGGGGTGCCTATTTCCACCCAACTGTAGGCTCAGTCACTCCAAATGGATTTACCACTAGCCACGCTCGAGCTAGACCACGATTCTCTACAACACAATATTTTCTTCTCACTCAGCCACAGTAGAAACAAAGGTTACTCTCCTCTTCCCTAAGGATCCTGGAAATGGTTTACACAATACCAAGCAAGGAGGAATAGACTCATTCATCATCTTATATCAAAACCTTCTCTTCCATTTCTTGTATCGAGAACACTTACTTTTCCAAATATTCCCTAAATCCCAAATATTTACTTCCCCTCTCTACGATCTTCGCAGGCGTGTTTTTCCTCTGCTCGACACACCATCCTTTCTCGCCTCTTTCAGCATGGTAGCACGTGTCTCGAATTCCCAGTCTGTAGTTAGGTTTGGAAGCCTTACGGATGATTTCTATGCCCCATCCCCTCATTAACTCTTGAGGAGGTCTTCCCACCTACCAGCCTAACTGTAATTCATTTATGGGTCAGAGGACGATTCTAGTCCTGAGCAATTAAATCCAGTAAGGACTAGTTTGGTGAAGGTTAACGCAACCATTCCGGGTCCCCTTCACCCTCTCTTTGTGTAGAATCTGTAGTCTTTCCAAGTACACCCCCCCTCCAGTAGTCATGCAACACTTTTCCATTTTCTTAGTAATTAATTAGTTTCGCATTCGTTTTCCTTTCAAACAAAGTTCCATCGAATCAATATTCACACATTTAAAGTTTTCCATAGTCTCTTGGCCATTTATAGTTATATTTATAAGATGAGGGAAACAAGGTGTTACATTTGAGGTACAAACTTGTGGTATAGAGTTTTAGGTATATGTGATCAGATCAAATTGGTTGATGAGTATACAGTGGCAGGTTTCTTAGTGACATATTTGACAGAACATATTGTGACAGTGACATATTCAGTTTCTACATTTGGCACTGAGTTTTTAGGGCGATTGGACGGGGCAAGGATAGGTGGTTGTAGTCACCTTTCGGTTGTAGCCGGAGAACATAGGGTGTTATAGCCTCCTTTTGTTTGTAGCAAGATAATTTGGGATTTGGAGCTTCCCTCAGGTTGTTGCGTGAAAATATGGGGTCAGAGCCTCCTTCCAATTGCAACTAGAAAACAAAGGAAGTTGGTGCTTCCAATGAATGTAATTCTTAAAGACAAATAAGAAAAAGCATTCCCTGGTTTTCTTCCACATTGGGTTTCGATGTAAAAAATAATGGTGAACTGTGTATGTATATGATTGTTCATTTGTTCATGGTTTATTTACTCTGTACTTATTGGATGATTGTAATGTCCCCACGTTTGGAAATCATTATATTACAGAGTGTTATGCTAACCAGAGTAGCCAAACGAGGGTGATAGTGAGTACATGAGCTATTGAAGGGTTTTATTGGACCTGACTTGCATCTCTCATCTTATTTCATCATCATTATTCATTCCTCACAACTTGGCTTTGGTTCCGTTGCATTCCGATGATTTCTATAATTTTGAGTTATTTTGGGCTATATGCTAATTAAATTAACTAAGGAGGTCATATTGGGCATAATACTTGGAGGAACCTATTAGTGTAATAGCTAATCAAAATTGGGAGGAATAGGATAATATAGGATGATGAGAAGTGACTCCAGTGGCCATAGAATCCACAAGGAGGGATAAACCACTTTCTAGAGGTAAAATGATTAATTAATTAATTAAAGTGATTTAATTAATTAATTAATTAATAATTAAATAAAGTAAAAGTCACTTGGAGAGACAAGGTGAGCAGAATGGATAAAAGAGATATAGGAGCATCTATTCTCTCATTATGTTGTTTATCAGTTGATATCTGGATTCTTTCTAGTGAGCCCATACACTTGGGGGTTTTGAGGGTTTTGACTTAACAAACCCTAGAGATCCACTCGGTGGTGAATGATCCCACCCAAACTCGTCCAATATTTGTCATGGAGGTGAAATATTCCTCCCTCACCATTCTACATCAGATATACTCAATCAAAGGTGAATTCTACATCAATTACGGGTTCAGAGAGAACTAGGGCGCAACTTCAGGGGGTTTCTAGTAGGAGGGAGCACCACCTTGTGGAGATCAGTTCAATCTGAAGTAAGGAGGAGGATTTTGGGAAAATGAACATATTTTTTTCTTCGTATGGTCTGGGGCATAAATTTTAGTCTATTCAGGAGGAGGTTTTCCCAACAGATTGTTTCCTAGACATTGGCATGAATTGGGGAAGAGAGTGGCGCACTACAGAAGGAGGTTCTCATCATTTGGTGGCCCAAATATTCATAGTTCATTTTGAGGCTTCACCAATGGGGTTTCATTGCCCTGATCTATCATCTCAGTGATTTTTGTAGTAGTTGGAGGCCTCTAGAGGTGAGGCCGAAATATTGGAGCTTCAGTCAGCTAGGGGGGTGCAAACCAGTTGAGGGTTTGCTCATTTAGAGGGCCAAAACTACACCATTTAGTTTAAGCCTTTTTCAAGAGGGTTCTAGTGGGATGATCTACATTCTGAGGGAGTTTTGAGTCATTTGGAGAATAGGAATAGGAGGGCCAAAATCTAGGGTGTCCACAACCACTAGGACAGTGTGCAACTTAGCCAGTTTGAGGGTTTGGCACTGCATTGGGCTAGGGTTCCAGCTTATCAGCCTTCTCTTGCAGCTATTGGCCTTTCAAGGCTTGGATCTTCTCTTCAGAGTGCATTTGGAAGGCTATTATCATCAACATTGATTATTATTGTATCAACTATCATTCCATTTTGGTTATTAATGTGTTTTTCTTCCAGATTTGCAAATCTTTGGCTACAATATCTATCTACTATCTAAATAAATGTCAGATCTGACATTATTGGCTCTATATTGGTGTTCCTTATTGTATCGTTTCTTTGTTTATGGTATATACTTCATATCTATCACTTCATTTCTATAATCTTCATAATATAAATCCTAATGCGAAACTCTATGAGTAAACCTACAAACATATAACCAAACAACAAACAAGCAATGAACAGGGAGAGTTTCTAGCAAAAACTTTGGCTTGGGAACATTACAGTGGTATCAGAGCTTAGACTCTTGTCATCCTAAAGGGTATTCCATAAGGAGAGATGGATATTTTGGATTTTTTAGAGGGATTTTTCATTGTGAGATGGAATATCAAACCCTCAATGAGATTCTCAAGAAGATAATAACATTCCATCAGTTTGTATCCTTTAAAAATCCTAGTTGGAGCAAAGATGAGGTTACACATTGGGTCAGAGTAGCAGAAGAAAATAAAGCCAAAGAAACTAGATGGAAGGAAGAACGGATTATTCCTACACCCATTAGGAGCAGGCACCTTAGCTAAAGTTGCAAAGTGCCTTGGGAACTAGATCATATATGTAGGGGTAAAGGTAAGAGGCAAATTATTGAGGTGCATTGTGACAATGAGGATGATGCAGGAGAATCTCTCCATGTCATCCAACCAGCCAACCAACCACGTTAGTGCGTGCATTCCAAGCTGAAGAGAGGTGCAACCCTCATCTTCAATTTTGAATTTGAATGTAATTTAATTTCTTAGGCTGGTGAGCTGTGAAGCCATGCTTTGCACAGGCGTCGGGTATATTTAATGCTTTGAAGGCTGAGATCTAGATCCGATTTGTGGACTAGACAGCCCATTCAATGTAATTGAATAGGGTAGGTAGGTTGGAGGGAAGCGCTCGAAGATCCCCCTCATGTAAAAGATCAATTTAAATCTCATTTTGGGATATAGTTAGAGAGTTGGAAAAAAAAAGAGCATAAGAGAGAAGGAGTTGAGACCTTGTTATAGGCCATGCTCAGGAACACCTTGTAAAAACAGGCATTTGCCATTTAATACAAACAACAGTTTTTCCTGCATATTTCCTGTGTTGAATGAATGTTTGTGTGTGTCCAATTTATGTTGTAGATGTATGCTAGACATTTGCAGGGAGTTATTTATATTTCAGGCTTGAGAGGTTCTTTGTGGTTTCATGTCAGGAGGGCATGACAGAGTACTGCGGTCTCTGAACACTAGTGTATAGATGCACTTCTGAACTCTGCAGATTCAGACAAAGACATGCCAGGTGGGCACAGAAGCTGAAATCATTAACTTGGAGGAAGACCTTTGAGGTTACTGAACACCTCAGGAGGCAAGGCTATGGAAAAAGAGCACATTTGCAGACAGAATCTCTGAGGAGTTTTGTAAAACTATGCTAGGTGGGCATTGAGCTAATGCAAGGAGTGCACAGAAGAAGAACTCTACTGTGAGTTCAGATAGAAGTCAGAAGCATCTAAGGATTCTTGATACTCTGCCAGGAGGGCATTGAGCAAGTGCTATAGTGCACAAAAGGAACTCTTTGAGTTCATAGATTGAAGAAGAATCCATAGAAGGATCTTTGTAGGGTTTTTGAACACCCTGAAAGACATAGCAATAGGTTGCTTGAGCACACAGAGTGCCAGGAGGGCATCATATTTATCCATCTGAGGGAGAAGGAAAAAAGGATAAAATCCCTTAGGCGTCTGAGTATTCGAGAAGCACAGGAGAGATAGCACTTTGTGTGCAAAGACTCTGCAGAGGTGCAGAAGTCGTGGAATCCCTTGAGGATTCGAGAGCAAAGCTCGGGAGAAGCAGTGTTCTTCATACGCGCAGGCGAGGATTCAAAGTTGTGAAGCTCGCAGAGAAAAGAAGACAAAGGTCGAGGCCTTTGAACATTTGAAATTCTTCCAAGTCTAGAATAAAAGCGCCAAGGCTTAGCAGGAGCAATAGATGTCGTCGGATTAGCTGAGAAGATCTGGACCATTGATGATTTTGTACCCAGAGAGCAGCAAGAGGAGTGCAAGAGCCGAAGAGATTTTGAGCCATCATATTTTAAGCTAAAACCCAACAACCATTGGATCTGTCGAGAGTTGCACGAGGTTTAAACCTCACATGAAGCGAAAGTCCCAAAGGGGTTGTATCGAGATATCGACATTCGAGAGTTCGGGAGTCTGGAGGAAGAGAGTCTAGGCACTCGACCTCAAAAATCATGAGAAGGAGAAATAGATTTGAGCCATCCATCTGTAGGAGGACATGTGTCACGAGATCACCCGTATCGGGGATTCGAACATCATAGGTCTGAAAGAGAAATCCTTCAACTTTGCGAGTGACGAAGCTGCGAAGATAATCAGGACCGTCCATCTAAGAGTGGACAAGTGGCGTTCTCGCCAACACAGAGGTTAGACCTTTGTTGACCATTTCAGGGTTTCGTGAGTCGGAGAACCGAGAGCATAGCGTCTGTATTCATGAAGTCACAAAGTTCGAGAACTCCAAAAAGGTGGGAAGTTCCATCATGGGACCTGCATAGAAGATGTGTCGGAACTTCGCCATTTCAGCATATCGGAGGGTAAAGGGTCGATACTTTCATCCCGAAAGTCCCGAAGCGGAAAGTAGCAAAGTCATGAAAGAATCTAAGCCATCCATCGGAGGAGGACAGGTGGCAGAGATCGAAGGATCTCGCGAACTCGGAGGTTCGACAAGTGAAAGTCAAAAACTTGGTTTTTCCAAGTCGTGAGTGGAAAATTCGTGAGGAAAGAGGATATCCGTTGGATCTGGGTCACAGGAGGACTGTTGGATCAGGAACACCCTTGCATTCTTGTGCATTCAAGGGTTCGGAAGTTCAAAGGAGTTGTGTTCGATTGCAGAATTTGCGAAGTGTCGAAAGTCGGGCATGTAGGGGATGCGTGGAAAAACCACGAAGGTGGGCCTGGGAAAATAGACAGGTGGACACGTGTCACCAGAAGGAAGGGAGTCAACACTCCATTGACTCTCACATATCGAGAGTTCGTGAGGTAAGAGCTCAAAGGTACGACATTGAGACTCACGAAGGTGCGAGTGGCAAAAGGAGCTAGCGCTAAGCCTAGCCGGTGGTCGCGTGAGGAAAGCACTGACAATAGAAGGAGCTATAACCATTTCACGATCTCAGGTATTGTGGATTCAATAAGGAAGAGTCGGGAGTCATGACTCATGAACTCGCGAGATTGCAAGATACGAAAAGGACCTGTGGATCGATAAATTGCATATTCCAACAGGGAATCGAAGGAGCTGCTTCGGCTCAAAAGAGAGATAAATAACAATCATGTAAGCAGATCTCGGCCCAAGGGCCAATAGGTCTGCATCAAAGGATGAGAATATGCATGGGGATCCAACCATAGATTCATATTTAGAGAAGTTTGAAGAGGCTAGTGACTCTTGCGCACTTGTGGAGGCTAGTGACTCTTGCACACATGGGGAGAATAATGACCCTTGCGCATTGGAGAGACAATTGGATGGACATGATGATAGCACCTTTGCTTTAGTATTCATATCACATAGTGTTGATGACCTTACATGTCAGTAGAGTGGTGACACTAGTGAATATTCACACATGTTAGAACCTAGACATGATGAGATTCCTATGGTGACTGTGAAACAGTTGGAACCTTCTTAGACACCTATGATGGCCATGACACATGAGGATATTAGTGGCATTTTTGATATAGTGGTGGAGCCCTGTGTGAGGATTTCACACCAAGGACAGGTGGGCCTACATGAGAGACATGATTTGGAGTCAATGGACCTTACACATACCTATCAGTATGAGGAGAGTGAGTCACCCCTTTTGGAGACTCCATTGTTTGATCAGGTTCTGGAGACTGACAGTTTGATGGGACACTTACTTCCAAGACCAGTCTGTGGTGATGAGGATGCACTCATTATTGGTCAGGATGACCATAACACATGTCTGGACACATTTGTATAGGATCATGATAATATCAGGGTGAGTACACAGGAGGACACAATTTCCCATACAGGATACAGTGTGATTCAGATGGGTGTAGTAGTTGGTGATGGTGTGTAGTGGCATACAGGAGGACCCAGTAGCACAGTGAAAAGTGGGAATTTCAGTGCCTTATCTTTTGCAGAGAGTGTTGTTTTGGATTAAAAATTTAACACTAGCAGTGAGGTGCATGAGGTAGCACCTCAGCAGGACTATGATCAGGAGTCCTGATACTTGGTAGGACAATTGAGAGTCAGTGAGGACATGATCATGGAAGCCACTAGGCGCATGGATGACACACATGCATTGGTGGAAGATTGTTGTTGGAGGGCATCAATGGCACATGATAGTTCATATGGGGGATTTGCCATGGATGACTTCCATACTTTCAGGGAGATATTGACTATGATGAGGGATGACTACCAGCAATTGTTGATGGCCAAAGACTACCTATTAGAGGTTGGAGGGATGTATCACAGGGCCTTGCTGGAGCAGGAGTTGGAGGTGGGCCAAATCACTATGAGTTGGGGAGCACAAGGGGATTATTGAAAGACACACAGACAACCATTCAAGAATCAAAGTCTATATTGGAGGAGCTCCTTGAGGAGACTGGTTAGAGATACGCCATATCTATCTCAACAGAGAGTCATATATGTTCCTCAATTACAATGTTGGAGGATGTACGAGTGTCATAGGGGCCACCATTCATGGGTAGTTCTGATACATTCAGTCATACACATACACAAGAGGATTCCAAAGCTAGGGGCAGTCACGAGGACACTTTCATTTGTGTTCCAGGATTGGTTGATATTCACACAGAGGATGGTCCAACAATACACCTCAGACATATGATGATGAGAGAGATCTACAGTGGGATTCAGGAGGATGCATTTGATTGCAAAAAGGATACACACTCAGTGGAGCATGGAGATTCCTCTCCTTTGCAGCATCACGTAATTCTGGGAGATCACCTTCATAGTAGAAAAAACTATCTAAGCGATGATGGAGGGAGATTGATTGACCATCAGTTTGTGGAGTTATCTATTGTTGTACCTGATAGTTGGAGTTTAGACAATTATTCACCATGGGTGCTAGTGGATAAGATTTTGGTCTAGTCCTGGGGATTGACCAAATCATATGATACTTTCTAGTACTATAATTAGTTACAAATGTTTCTGGTATATTTTCTTGATACTTTCTTCATGGACAACAACATAAGGGGAGACAGACAGTGGCAGGGGACATGGAGAGTTGATAGGCTGAGACCACCTGACAGGAGAGTCTTTATGGCACACAGAAGGATAGGGGTGGACCATCAAAGACAGGCAATTGAGACCTTGGGCATGATGGTGAGCATCTTAGACCATGGGATAGTAGACATCTTAGAGGGTGACATAGATCCAAAGTATTGGGGGGATGAGCCTAGAGGGCTTATGACAATTATTAGTATGACACATGAGTAGTTAGGGGGGATTGGGAGTGATGAACTTCCAATTTTTCCATGGGATCTGATAGTCCATTTGGTTAGTAGGTTGTTTCATCTTATGATGGCCCAGGTTGTGCCAGAGAGAAACATACTTCACTCTTGTATGGTTTTAGAGGATTTGCAGGGCCTTGTCCTTTGAGGCGAGACAATTTCTCCCTATTGATACTCATGATTGAGTATGGATATGGTTGGACAGATGTTGTTTCCATAGAGATACCTTTACAAAATCAAATTCTTGACAACAAGTCCAATTTTCATAGATATTTCAACATGAGGACCCAGGTGTGGGGTATCTAGTATGTATACCATGAGTAGGCGATCATGATTAGAGTAGTGCAGCGTCAACGTGGTGATCTTGGGAAGAGACTAGCATGGGACTTGGGATTGTAGGGTTGAGAATTTCATTGACTGATGGAGGTGAGTTGATCCTTGCAAAGGGAATTCACTTTGACTTTCCTGTGAGTTTCAATATTGAGGGGAGCACGCCACTTGAGGGTGATTCATTGAGATCTTGTAGTACCTGACTATGGCACCCACATGTGCAGTTGGTGGATACCATGTTGTTATTGGTATGGAATTGAAGGATAGAATCATTCTGGGTTGAGGCCATGTGTCATTTACAGGAGTCTCATGGTGTTGATATGTTATAGGATTATGCTTCACAGGGTATTGTAGTTCACGTCCTGATATGGGATCCAGGGGGTAGAGTGTATGATAGTTCAAATTTTTATGGATCCTACTTTGTGTCCCACATGTGGAAATGAGGCCCCAGTATTATATGTGGATTGATTCAACTATTGCTTGAGGACAAGCAATATTCTAGTAGGGAGGATTGTAATGTCCCCACTTTTGGACATCATTATATTACAAAGTGTTATGTTGAACATAGTAGCCAGCCAGGGGTGGTAGAACATATAGGATATATTGAGGAGTTTTATTGGGTCCGACTTGCATCGCTTATCTTATTTCATCATCGTGATCCATTCCAAACAACTTGGCTTTGGTTCCATTGCATTCCGACGATTTCTGTAATTTTGAGTTATTTTGGGCTATATGTTAATTAAATTCACTAAGGAGGTCATATTGGGCATAATACTTGGAGGACCCTCTTAGTGTAATATCTCATCAGAATCGGGAGGAATAGAAATATAGGATAGGATGATGAGAAGTGACTTTCAGAGGCCAGATAAGCCACAAGGAGGGATAAACCACTTTCTAGAGGTAAAACTATTAATTAATTAATTAAAGTGATTTAATTAATTAATTAATAATTAAATAAAGTAGTCCTGGAGGTGTAGGACAGTCGATGATGGAGTGTGTTGTTAAGGCACTCCGTGATGTTAAAGTCACTGGTTCGAAACCTGCGGGGACAAAAAATCCAACCATGTTAAGGGTTGGTGTGGCTCAGGATGGGTGTGATCCCCGGGTGATTTTGACGGCTTATATTCCCCTGAGTCGTGGTTTTTTAGCCACTGGTTAGTCCCATGTGTCATGGAAAAACTAACAAAAATAAATAAAAATTAAATAAAGTAAAAGTCACTTGGAGAGATAAGGTGAGCAGGGAGGATAAAAGAGAGATAGGGGCCTTTATTCTCTCATTATATTGTTTATCAGTTGATATCTGGCTTCTTGCTAGTGAGACAATACACTTGGTGGTTTTGAGGGTTTTGACTTAACAAACCCTAGAGATCATCTTGGTGGTGAAATATCCCACCCAACCTAGTCCAAGCTTGGTCACGGAGGTGAAAGATTCCTCCCTCTCCATTCTACATCAGATCTACTCAGTCACAGGTGGATTCTACATCAGATCTACTCAGTCACAGGTGGATTCTACATCAGTTACAGGTTCAAAGATAAATAGGGTGCAACTTCAAGGGGTTTCTAGTAGGAGGGAACACCACCTTGTGGAGATCAGTTCGATATGAAGTGAGGAAGAGGATTTTGGGCAAAGGAACATCTGGGTTTTCTTCGTATGATCCATGGAATCACTTTTAATCTATTCAGGAGGAGGTTTTACCAACACATTATTTCCTAGACATTGGCATGTATTGGGGAAGAGAGGGGCACACTACAGACAAAGGTTCTCATCATTTGGTGGCCCAGATTCTCATAGCTCATCTTGAGGCTTCACTAGTGGGGTTTCATTGCCCTGATCTATCATCTCATTGAGTTTTGTAGCAGTTGGAGGCCTCTAGAGGTGAGGCCAAAATATTGGAGCTTCAGTGAGCTAGGGGGGCACAAACCAGTTGAGGGTTTTCTCATTTGGAGGGCCATAAATTCACCATTTAGTTTGATACTTTGCCAACAGGGTTCTAGTGGGGATTTTTGAGTCATTTGGAGCATAGGAAGAGGAGGTGTTAGGGTCCTAACCCACACATAGGTAGAGAAATATATTCGAATGTAATAAAGGTCAATATTAATAAGGTCTTTCAATAAAATAGAATAAGGTGGATGTAAGAAGACCTAATAGAAGTTTTCGCTTCTAGAAGGATCTTCCTCTAGATGCTTCTCTTGATAGACATATTGAGTATAAATAAGGGTCGAGGGTATGAAAACCCTAGCTTGGAGATTATTGTAATAGAGCATTTCTCGACTGGAGGTTTCCCCCTCGAAGAGGCCCGTGAACATTGCTTTCTGAATCAAACTGTTATTTTTGTGTTGACGGGCGAAATCGACCGTCCGTCAACTGAGAGAGTGGAACCGGTCCGGGGTTGTCTAATAACCCAAGCCGTTTGGGATGAACCACCCTGACGGGTTTAGCGGCTCCGTTAGCCAATCTAAGGTCCTAAGAAAACAAAAGAAAAACTAATCTAAACTAACTAATCTAACTAAAAACAAATAAAACAAACTAAACTAAAACTAATTATTAAAACAAAATAAACTAATCTAACTATTCTATATATATGATCTACTAACTACTACTATACTAACTCTAACTACATAACTATCTAACTACTAACTGAAATATAACTTATTCAAAAAATGTACATTATCCACAATTTACAGATTTAAATAAAACCTGAAAAACTCATTAATATTCTGCCCTAAGACAACAAAAGATATTTTTATTGATTTTGTGATTTTATGATTTTATGAACAAGAAATAAAACAAAACTAACTAAACAACTAATATACTAATTCTAATATAAACCTAACTAAAAATATATCTAACTAAACTACTAATAAATATACTAAACAAATAAATAACAAACTGACCTGGGAACGCTCCAGGTTTGTCCTCTGTATGATGACTGTTTTAGCAGATCGGAGGGAGGAAACCCACACCGAATTATCCAGGAGCTTCTCGTAAACGATAGCTGCAATGCTCTTTGAGTTTGTTTACAGGACAAACAAGACATAAAAATCACAACAATCATATGATTTATAAATATCTACAATTAGATAAACCCATATGCAAAGACTTATACAAAATAATTCAATTGATGAAGAAGAGAAATCTATCATTCATAAACTGAATCAAGTAATTGCTGTATTTTTTAAATTAGTGAAATAAATCAAGCATGTATCACATTAATTCAATCATATCATTTTGCAAAAGACTATGATAGCTAAAGTAGTCACTAATCAAATGCAAATTTATAAGCATAAACATGAAACAAAAGATTGATATTATGAAAGAAAAAGTTGTAGCAGAACATCAACTTCTGTCTAAGTTTGTATTAAAAATCCATAGCCTGGTTCTCCCACAAGTGAGGATGATCCTTATTAAAAAAATAATAAGTATTTATAAGTTTTTCCACAGGGTAAAACCTCCCTGTGGAAGTTATCAAACTGTTTACATAAAATCTGGGAGGATATCCCAAGTGTAACTAAACTAGGAAACTACAATAAAACTAAACACACAAATATCCCCTAGACTGTCCAGCAAGTCCCAGGCAATTCGAATTCACCTGAAAAGGGTCAAAATTAGACAAGTTAGAAGGATCTTTTATTAATAAAATGATAAAAACTAATTCTATAGACTAGCTATAGAATCATGCGATTCTGTAGCTGGTCTAAATAAGACAGAGAATCAGCATTAAAATCAATTGAAAATATTTTAATGAATTAAATTCAATTAACATCCAACAACTTATTTGAAAACGAATCATTTAATTTGAAATTATTATACCATTCGAAATCAAACAGGATCAAAAATCATTCAATCGAATACAGAGATAGGAACACTCTGTTTCTTTTGTTACCACAAAGTCGGGTCAACAGAATCATAATCGAACTGTTGTAAGATCGTTTCATATCCAATTCAAAACCGATATGATCAAACAAATTGCAGGCAATCATTATATTGCTTCAACAGGAAGAGATACGATCGAATTCAAACAAAATCTTTTTCCAACCGTTATAGCTATAACAACATAGCAACGATTCATATCATAAGTGAAATAAACCAACATTGGTGCACAACTATCCATAAACGAAATAAAAATGAGATCAAACAGTTGGTAACAAAGTTCGTAAGAATTGGTTGATCGTTTGCTATTGCAAATTGGGGCAAACAAACTTGATTGGCATTGATCGAAATCGTTCAATTCAAAATAACCGAAATTAACATATATACCAATCATCGATCTGGATTTAACCAACTCGTTTTACAAATCAAAATCAAACAGAGCATTCATTTATGATACAAATCTAACTCATGAAAATGATTGAACTAACAACAATCCAATCAAATGAATCAATTGGCTAGGATTTAGCCTAGTTATCGTGAATCAAATCCATTCCATGATTTAGGCACATTTGCACAGGTTTAATGAGAACCTTGTTTTTACAAAAACATAGTCATTCTTTCCAAATTAAATTAAACAGAGTGGTATTCCCGATTTGGAAAATCATATGACACAGCATATCGTAACAACTTACTGAAATTGTTTACCAATCACAGCACATGAATCATAACAAGATCACATCCAAGCATAATCGTATTCTAAATTGAGCATGAAAACTTCATGTTCGGAGTGGATACAAAACGAATTGAATTGAAAATAAACCATTAATTACGTTACTTCAATCAGACAAACTTAGCAAATCAAATCCAAACGAAAACCATTCAAATCCAATAAAAATCTATGAGCAAATCGTATATTAAATCGAAATTCCTTTTATTTTTAGCAAAACGAAACAATGTACAGGATGATCACCGAATGACAGAGGCATTCGAATGAGAGACTGAGCTATTTAAAAACAGAATTCAAATCATTATATTAACCTTGATCATTCACAAAACAAAAAACGATATCAAATTTTCATACCTGTATAGCGACGAGACGGTTTGATTATGTCAATTTGGAGTTGACAACGGCTGTGGCTGATTCAACGTTTTTGAAAAGAATGGAGCCAGTTGTCTTTTTCTTCTTATCAGTTGCTTGGAGCTAGTCTCTTTGGCTGGTCAAGATTGCAATTTGGTCTTCCAGCGATTGAATCTTTGATTGGAGTATAGGAACGTCAATGTAGTATCGTTCCAGCCATAAATCACATTGGTCATAGGAAGACTGTGTGGGGTTTGAAAGAGGAGGCGAGGGTTTCGTTATATGGCCGAGGGTTTCATTAGGCAATTTAATCCCCGGGTAATTGGGATTATTCCTTAGGCAAGGGGGAAGATTCAACATGAAATCATAAGGTGGTTCAGGGCATAAGCCCTGTGAGTAGGAATACTCACTGGCTAGAAAACGTTCTACGTCAGAATCAGAATCCTCACTTAGGACGATAGGGTCTCACTCAGCAGAGGGTTTAGGCTTATTTATAGCCATTCTCAAAATGAGTCGGGCATTCCTTTTTCCTTTGGCATTAGCAGTAGGGTTTGCCTTGGGATTTTTGCTCACAGGTCTTTTAATAGTCTCAACTTTCTCAATAATAGCCTCGGGTAAGTCAACACCAGGGTCGGCTGAGGGTTTAGGCAGTAGGACATGGAAGGGCACAGGCGGCTCGGCCTTGGCTTCACTCATTACAGGTTTGTCAACCTGGACAGGGTCTGTGTCATCGAAACCATTACGAACGATGAAATCTCTCCAACTATCACCATGTAAAATCAAGTGATAAACAATGATAAGTTTGATAAGTCCATGGTGGAACAGGATACTGTCAGCCTTCTGCCTTTTAAACTTTTTCGACATTTTATATAGGCTTCGATGAAAGTAAAAGGGCATATTCAATGAGTATCCCATAAAACTCATTATCAAATGCAGGTGGTAGAGGAAAATGAGTTTGTATCGACCTTCACAGGTCACGAACTGTTTGACTACCATCAAAGTATCGTGCCATCGTGGTTTAAGTGCAGAGATGGGCATACCTCTGTCACAAGAAGTGACTTTTCGCGAGAGGAAAAGCAGTGTCCATGGCACCTCCTCGACCTTACAATTCTTAAACCAACGTTATCCTGTGGCAGGCAACCCTGTGGTAGAGATGATAAACTTCTCATCAATTTCCAATTGTATGTCGCCCACCTTGGCTCTACAACCATCGAAAGTCATGGCAAACTCTCGTGCTACACAGAGATTAAATCCCTCAAATCGTTGCACGAAGGTGAGCCAACCGTTCTCCTCCAATTATTTGCAGGCATTGTCAAACATTAACAAGGCTTGGTTTCCGTTTGGCTCGATTCGCACGACTGGTGCCATGGAGCCGAGCACATGGTAAGCCGAGGGTTTGGATCATAACCACACAGGAGTAGAGCTACCCGAAAGTTATCTGAGCTAACAGAGGTAAGCGGGGAAAAGGATAGGCATAAATGCCATCGTGCGAAGGTGGTGGAGCTTATCTCTGCCATGTAAAATAGTAATTGCCAAAGTACAACCGCCGATTTTCATAGCTGTTCAACCCACTATTCTATAGTTCAACAATCATATTAATTGGATGGCCAAAGAAAACAATGATGAGTGTATAAACCAATGCGCAATCAACATTATGCCAAAGTTTTGAACCATCAATATTCAATTTGAAATCAATACTAAATGTTTATCCATGCGTCGACGTATTTTAATAGCTCATATCAATAGTTTAACCACTGTGCCAATGGGTATTCATATAACCAACATACCAATAGTTATGAAAACATAGACATAGGCATTATATTAAAAAGATATGTATGAAAGATTTAACCATAACACCCATGTATCTTATGAAACCAAGAGGTCAAGTAGATAAAAATGCCAATCCAAATGCCAATGCATTATAAACTCAGTGATACCAAGTCACACAATCAATACAAGAATGTCCAATGAGTATAGTCCAATGAGTAATGATAAGTGAAATGTAAGTGCAATAGGCATATCGACAAAAAAGATAATGATAGTTCAGATAGTGATTTTAATGTGTGTTCGAAAGATTAATGTTTTCATGCTTACAGTCGTGAAAACAAAACGAAAATAAGTGTGTAAAAGGCGCCAAGAATAAAAATGTTGTTCATTTGAAAATTGCGCCAAAAAATCGATGTTTGCAAAACATTCGTGTAGGTAGCTTACAAAACATTGGAAAAATGTTATTTGGCTGCCAACAATAGCGACACACTGGTAGAAGCAATCATCTCTGTCAAAAGAAAAAAATTCAGATTAAGACAACAAAGAAAATTTCAATTCAAAAATAACAACCAGAAAATCGTATAAACATCATCATTAACCAATTATTGGAGCAGTGTTTCAAAAGATGAAAACTGATAACAATCTTAAGATCAACAAGTCACGATATTAAAGAGAAAATCTCCAATACTGTTGGCATGTCCACTACTGCCAGCAGGCATCCATAGCCTTGATAGGGTTTCCATTTAACCCACTCTAACATCTGTATCCTGCCAAGAAGTTCTGGATCAAAATAAAGGACATTAAAGAGGTTTCTTTTTTGCAAATTTTCATATACCTGACATTGCCAGATCCCGCCAAGAAGTTCTGATCAAAATAAAAGGACATTAGCAGGTTTCTTTTTGCAAATTTACATAATTGACATTGTTTCTCACACCGCCGCCAGCCTCGTCTCCAAGACTCGGACAGTTGTCTTGGCACATGCATGCATTTGACCGCCGGGCAGACTGTCAAGATCCCTACTAAGCATAAGAACTTCCCACAACTCTTCTTATTATTTTGATTTTGTTTTTCATAGATATATAGTCGAGTAGGGTGACGCTGAAAATCATGATTTTTTTCATATTTTTAGATCTCATCAGAATTTTTTAGGACTATCCTCTATTTAGATCCAGGATGTTTTATTGACAAAAGCAACTTCCTAAGACAGGGAGACATCTTCTGATTCATTCCTTTACGGAAAAGGGACAGCGTAAAAAGATAATAGATGATCATGACGAACTTTACTCAGAGATCGAAATCAGTAAACTTCTTTCAAACAACAGAGTTTTCCAACACAGATATAAATTTCAGAAACAAACCATTGATGTTTATTCAAATTTTCAGAAGTTATTTCAACGAAGGAAATTTCTTTTGTCTTTTTCTGAATAGTTCAGTATACAGGTGTTTGTATTTCAAAGAAAATAGAAACTGATAAATTCAAATCAAAATAAAAAAGAAAATGAAAAAGGCAAACAAAAAGAAGAAATATGTACATAATGTACAAAGGTTGTGATCAAGCAAAGTATCTTTTCAGGGCTTGGCCATTCATCGGATAGGTGTCAAGCCACCCTTCAAGATTCTGCAATCGAAAAGAACTGGGACCCAACTTTTCAGTAATTAAAAATGGTCCAAGACATAAGTTTTGAAATTTTGTGTGCTCTCCCTTTCCCTCATGTGGTTTGTCCCACTTCAAGACGAGATCACCTACTTCAAAATTCCTATCAGAAGCAGAATTAGAATCAAACCAGCTTTTAACCAATTGTTGATGTTGATCTAGCTTATGTTTAGCCTGGGCTCTTACCTCTTCTAGCTTCATCAAAGCATTAATTCGGTTTTCCAAAGGGGGACAATCTTCTTCTTGGACTTTTTGTGACAATTGTAGTGAAGGAAGAAGAATGTGCGGTGGCAGAATTGCTTCTCTGCCATAAACGAGAAAAAATGGGGATACCTATAGCAGCTTTTGGTGTTACCCTATCATCCCACATCATGTTCTGCAGTGCATTACACCAATTTTTGTGATTTTCAACCATAGTTCTCTTGATAATTTTAATCAAGTTCTTGTTTGTTGATTCTGCCAATCCGTTGCCCTGGGGATAATAACTAGCAGAATACTTCATCTTAATTCCTTTTTCCAAAGTGAACTCACTCATCTCAAGAGAAGAAAAGTAAGAAGCATTATCGAAAACTAAATAGTCAGAGATACCGAAATGAGTGATAATATTCGAATTTAGAAAGGCAATTACCTGACTGGTGTTGACCGTTCTTAGTGCAGCAGCTTCAGACCATCGTGTAAAGTAATATGTGGCTGTCACAATAAACTTGTGTTGTTGTGAGGATGGAGGGTTTATTGGACCTATGATATCAAGACCCCACTATTGAAAAGGAGAATCTACTGTAACGGGCTGTAGAGGAAAGGCTAGTTTTTGTAACTGCCCTGATGCTTTCTGACGGATGAGACATTTACGACACAAGGCATGGGCGTATCTAAAAAGTGTGAGCCAGTAATAACCAGCTCTTATAACTTTATGAGCAGTGGTGTCACCACCGAAATGGCCACCAGCTTCTCCTGCATGCAACTCTANGCATGCAACTCTAGCAAGACTTTTTCTGCTTCGTCTTTTTCAAGACAACGCATCAGTACGCCGTCAAAACTTTGACGAAACAGGATACCATTAACCAGGTGAAAGTAAGAAGACTTTAGTCTCAATGCTCTTCTTTTGGCAGAGTCAAGGTGATGGGGAGCTTATCCATGTTCAAGATAGAATCTTATATCGTCGTACCAAGGACTAAAAAGGTTTTGTGCGCAATAGACTAAACTCTGATCGCTTTGTCCTAGGTTTGACGTATCGCTTTCTTCTTGTTATCCTGTTGTTGAATCAGCAACTAACTTGCATAACCCTTGGCCTCTCACTATCTGAGCTGGGGTAATTTCTAAGTCATACTCCTGCAAAGAAGTGACCCAGTTGGCTCTCTTTTCTCCTAGCTCTTTTTTCACTAACAAGTTCCTCACGGCTGGATAAGGGACAATGAATTTCGTCCTTGACTTCAAAAGATAGGACCGGAAATGCTTAACTGCTTTGAAAACAACGTAGGCTTGCCGATCTACCACTGGGTAATTAAGTTCAGCGCCTTTGAAAGAGGAGCTCATAAAGTCGATGGGTACTTCATTTTTCTCGGCATTCTTTTGGGTTAGGACGACAGCATAGGAATGGTCAGAAGCAAAAGTGTAGAGTGTAAAGTCTTGAGAAAAATCTGGGCTCATGAGAGACAGAGCGTCTATTATGGCCTTCTTTATTGCATTAAAATCTTGATTTTCTAGGGGTCCCCAGTGATATTGGGTGTCTTTCTTGATCAAATTATGTAGAAGCCTGACCATTTCGGAGAAGTTGGGGACAAATCTCCTCACGAAGTTAATCTAGCCTAAGAAAGACTGCATAGATTTTTTGGATGTAGGAGGGGGAAGTTTTGCGATGAATTGAGTCATTTCGGGGTCAATAATCATCCCTTCACTAGACACAATGAATCCTAGGAGTTTACCCTGTTCTACTGCAAAGATGGACTTTTTGGGGTTCAGGGAGATGCTGTATTTATGACATCGTAGTAGGACGGCTCGTAAGTGAGCTAGATGATCGTTTTTTTTTTTAGAAAATACAGTCACATCATCTAAGTAAACTACGATGAACTGATTGATTAAGCCTCGGAAAGCAATGTCCATTTCTCTCTGAAAAGTGGCATCGTCATTAATCAATCCAAAGGGCATTTTACGATAAGCATAAGTGCCCCATGGAGTACGGAAGGTAGTTTTTAGTTGGTCTGGTGGAGACATCAGGACCTGGTTGTATCCCGAAAAACCATCTAGTAAAGACAGCCTCTCGGAACCAGATACCTGTTGAAGGATCTATTCCATGGGTAGGACAGGATAGTTGTCTTTATCAGATGCTCTATTAAGGTTCCGGAAATCGATGCAGAGTCGGATTTCCCCATTTTTCTTCCTGACTAGGACGAGGTTAGAAACCCACTGAGTGTGTCTAAAAGGAAATATTATTTTAGCATTAAGGAGCTTATTCAATTCTTTTTGAATGGTCGGTTCCAGTTTAGGGTTCATTTTCCTCAGTTTTTGTTGGAAGGGTAAGGTTTGGGGCTTCATCGGGATGACATGTTGTATGATATTAGGGTCGAATGTTTTAAGGTCATCATACATCCATGCAAATACATCTTTAAATTCTTTGAACAATTTAATGAATACAGCTTTTTCTTGTCGAGAACATCCCAACCCTAGATTAATACACTGAGGATTTTCATTAGTTCCTAAGTTCACCTTTTCATAAGACAACGAGGAACTATTGGTTTTACAATTGACCATATTTTTAAATTTATCTTGAAAATCATAAAACTTCTCTAATCTAATTACAGATTTTGGGATTGAGTTTACCATTTCCAATGAAGATTCAAGAGTTTTCGGATCAGGTATTACCATAAAATCGTGCAAATTGTCATCATGTGTATGTTCATCTATCACCGTGCCTTGAAAGGTTTCTTCCATGTGCAGAAAGTTAATAATCTGTTGATCATCGTAAAATACCCTCCAGTTCGTGATGTTGTCGGGAATGGATGGTCGAAACAACAAATCAACTAAGAATGCGTCTGGGGACAAGCCTTCTGCAGAAAGGAGTTTAGAAGCTACATTAGCTAATAAATCTTCTTCAGAGTTATTCAATCTAGGAATGGAATTTATATTGAAAGAAGAAAATTTATTCATTAAGTTCCATACCTCAGGCTGGTAGCTTTTGAGATGCAGAGAAAGATAGTGGATAGAATTTCTTACCTATCTAACCACTATTTCAGAGTCGCCAAAGACGGTTGAATTTTGAATGTTCATATCCAAATATTTTCTAAGACCTTGCAGTAAAGCCTCATATTCTGCAGTATTGTTAGTACATTCAAATTCCAACCTACATGCTATCAATGTTTTGTTACCTGTCGGATCGATAATGACGCAGCCTGCTCCGGCTCCTTCTTTGGATTTTGACCCGTCGAAATACAGAGACCAAATTTGATTTGCATCGGGTACATAGGATCATTGCGTGGAAGGTGTTGGCTGCATATATGCTACAATCTCGGACTGTTGTTCTGGATTGGTGATAGGTGAAGCCTTGGCCATGAAATTGCCGAAGAAGGTGTCCATCCCTTGTACTTCAGGTGAATCAATGAAAGGTGTATATGGTTCATTGGGATCGTTAAAATCTGTGACCGTGAACTTAAGGTAGCATTCACGATTCACCTTTATTCGATTAGGCTTGCCATTGTCTAGAAGCCATAGATGAGACCAATCTGTTGCGAAATAACCATGCAGTTTCTTCAACCAGTCCCTGCTTAAAAACAAGCCATACACTTCTGGGATGTCCACAACAATTATATCAATAACTTGATGAACCTTGGGATTAGACGATAATCTAATAAGCACATTCTTTAGTTCGCCTATAACTTTAACATTTGTCCAATCAAGTTGTATGATTTTTAAAGTTGAGGGTTCAAATTCAGCGTTTATCTTTTGGAAAACAGACCATGGAATCACATTGGATGACACCCCTGAGTCTACCATACAATTGTGCACGTTTCTATTGAAGATCTCGAAAGTTAATAGGAAAGGAGGTACATTCTTGCGAGTGCTAAGAGTAGTAGCTTGTGGCTTTTTACTCATAATTTCTAAAGCTACTTTATCTACATTATTTACATTATTTACATTACTTACAGGAAGGCTTCCTTTATCTTGAGGATCAGGATTATTTTTAGTGGAAGTCTTCTAAGGGACTTTGTTTTGCACAACCTTGTTACCATTGGAATTACCATTCTTGCCATTCTCTGAAATATTTTGCAACATTTTTTGTAACAAAAATGGAAACTTCAACAACTTGTAAATAGAAATGTTAGCCCTTAACTTTTTAAGATCTTCAACTACATCATAATCTAAGTTGGGGCTCACATTATTCTGTTTAGTTTCGGCTGATTTAGATTGCTTTGGAGGCGAAGCTGTAGTATTTTTGAAAGAAGGTTTATTTACTGTCTTACTCCTAGTGTTATAAGGATGAACAGTCTCGAAGTTGGCTTGAAAGATGCTATCCGAGAAGTGTCCAAAAATGTTTGGAGAAGACTCTTCTTCTTGGACTGTCTCTTGTTCAACTACCTCCTCAGGAATCTCAGGCAGCATCAAGTTATCTTGGGCTTCTAGAATTGTTTGAAGGGCACATTGCAAACTTTCTATATTTAGGCCTTCGGTGGTTGGATTAGGTCGGTTGGTAGGAAAAGGCTTCCGGAACGGGGGTTTGTAAGGCCCTTTGCTTGAAGAAGCTTCTTCAGTTGACCTTTTCAAGTCTATAACTTGATTTGATAGTTTCTGAACAACTTTGGTTAGGTTTTCCAAATCGGAGTTTTCAGGTTTTGTTTTACTTGGAGTGGGTCTGGGGAGGATTTCAATCTTCTTTTTGGAAGTAGAACTAGTCTCAGTTTCATTGTTAGAAGAGTCTTTAAGACTAAGTATGTCTTTTTCAATCTGGCTGGCCTCCTCGAAGGCCTCTAACAACATGGCTTTCTTGGATCGTTTAATCTAAATAGCTATGCTCTGATGCAAAGCTTTAGTGTAGTAAGCTATTATAAGACTCTCAATAGGTATAGAATCCGCAGGGATTCGGTTTTTGAGTGTCAAGAATCTTTGATTGAAATCTTCAACTTTTTATTTAAGGTTCATTTTTAGGCTAGAAAGATCCATGACTAGGACTTCCGGAGGTTTACCGTCTCTGAACTTTTCCAAAAAGCATGACTCAAACTTTTCCCAAGACACGATGGTATGGGGTTGTTGGGAAAAGTACCATGTGGATGCATTACCCTCGAAGGTATACAGGAACAACCTACAGACAACGTCTTCATGTTCGACATTGCGGAGTCTTATGGCTAACATAATTTTTTTAATATGATCTTCAGCTATCTTTTTTGAGTCAGGATCAAACTTGGGAAGCCACTTCTCCAGATGTTTAGGTAGAGGATGCTGTGCTCCAGGCACGGCTATACCATCCTGGTCCAACCAGGGTCTAGCAGGGTTGTTCTGATTTTCCATTGGGGTAGTAGGTGTGGAAGGCTGAGAAGACGAATTTCCTTCATCGGAGGAATCTCCTCCAGAAGAGGAAGGAGATGATGGAGGTGGTGAAGGAGGTATCCTAGATCCTCTTGCAGTAGGATTTAAGTTTGGATCTATAGGATTCACAGTGAGGTTAGTGTCACCTAATTGTTCTCTGATATCGGAGAAGTCCAAAGGTTGACCCCATCGACGGTTTGGTTGCCTCAAACAGGCTAAGGCACTATGTGTTTTAATAAGAGATTGGCAGAAAGTCTCTTCTATGTCACCACCTGTAGGATTAGGGGTTGCTGGCTCTACTGTGATCTGTGGATCTTTGGTTGAAGTAGTTGTTGTTTGAAGGGGAATATTATCGTGTGAATGGCTTCTAGTCACTATAGGTGAGCTATTAGGGGGTGGAGGAGTCTTGCGACCACCTCGTGCCAATAATTAAGTTCGGGCCCTCCTTCTAGCACCATTTGTTGACGGGCGAAATCGACCATCCGTCAACTGAGAGAGTGGAACCAGTCAGAGGTTGTCTAATAACCCAAGCCGTTTGGGATGAACCACCCTGATGGGTTTAGAGGCTCTGTTAGCCGATCTAAGGTCCTAAGAAAACAAAAGAAAAACTAATCTAAACTAACTAATCTAACTAAAAACAAATAAAACAAACTAAACTAAAACTAATTATTAAAACAAACTAAACTAATCTAACTATTCTATATATACGATCTACTTACTACTACTATACTAACTCTAACTACTTAACTATCTAACTACTAACTGAAATATAACTTATTCACAAAATGTACATTATCCACAATTTACAGATTTAAATAAAACTTGAAAAACTCATTAATATTCTGCCCTAAGACAACAAAAGATATTTTTATTGATTTTATGATTTTATGAACAAGAAATAAAACAAAACTAACTAAACAACTAATATACTAATTCTAATATAAACCTAACTAAAAATATATCTAACTAAAATACCAATAAATATACTAAACAAATAAATAACAAACTGACCTAGGAACGCTCCAGGTTTGTCCTGTGTATGATGACTGTTTTAGCAGATCAGAGCGAGGAAACCCGCACCGAATTATACAGGAGCTTCTCGTAAACGATAGATGTAATGCTCTTCGAGTTTGTTTACAGGACAAACAAGATATAAAAATCACAACAATCATATGATTTATAAATCTCTACAATTAGATAAACCCGTATGCAAAGACTTATACAAAATAATTCAATTGATGAAGAAGAGAAATCTGTCATTCATAAACTGAATCAAGTAATTGTTGTATTTTTTAAATTAGTGAAAGAAATCAGGCATGTATCACATTAATTCAATCATATCGTTTTGCAAAAGACTATGATAGCTAAAGTAGTCACTAATCAAATGCAAATTGATAAGCATAAACATGAAACAAAAGATTGATATTATGAAAGCGAAAGTTGTAGTAGAACATCAACTTCTATCTCAGTTTGTATTAAAAATCCATAGCCTGGTTCTCCCACAAGTGAGGATGATCCTTATTACAAAAATAATAAGTATTTATAAGTTTTTCCACAGGGTAAAACCTCCCTATGGAAGTTATCAAACTGTTTACATAAAATCTGGGAGGATATCCCAAGTTTAACTAAACTAGGAAACTATAATAAAACTAAACACACAAATATCCCCTAGACTGTCCAGCAAGTCCCGGGCAATTTGAATTCACCTGAAAAGGGTCAAAAATAGACAAGTTAGAAGGATCTTTTATTAATAAAATGATAAAAACTAATTCTATAGACTAGCTATAGAATCATGCGATTCTGTAGCTGGTCTAAATAAGACAGAGTATCAGCATTAAAATCAATTGAAAATATTTTAATGAATTAAATTCAATTAACATCCAACAACTTATTTGAAAACGAATCATTTAATTTGAAATTATTATACCATTCGAAATCAAACAAGATCAAAAATCATTCAACCGAATATCGAGATAGGAACACTATGTTTCTTTTGTTACCACAAATTTGGGTCAACAGAATCATAATTGAATTGTTGTAAGATCGTTTCATATCCAATTAAAACAGATATGATCAAACAAATTGCAGGCAATCGTTATATTGCTTCAACAGGAAGAGATACGATCGAATTCAAAAAAAATCTTTTTCCAACTGTTATAGTTGTAACGACATAGCAATGATTCATATCATAAGCAAAATAAACCAACATTGGCGCACAACTATCCATAAACGAAATCTAAATGAGATCAAACAGTTGGTAACAGAGTTCGTAAGAATTGGTCGATCGTTTGCTATTGCAAATTGGGGCAAACAAACTTGATTGGCATTAAACGAAATCGTTCAATTCAAAATAACCAAAATTAACATATATACTAATCGTCGATCTGGATTTAACCAACTCGTTTTACAAATCAAAATCAAACAAAGCATTCATTTATGATACAAATCTAAGTCATGGAAATGATCGAACTAACAACAATCCAATCAAACGAATCGATCGGCTGGGATTTAGCCTAGTTATCATGAATCAAATCCATTCCATGATTCGGGCGCATTTGCATAGGTTTAATGAGAACCTTGTTTTTACAAAACAAGAGTCATTCTTTCCAAATTAAATTAAACAGAGTGGTATTCCTGATTTGGAAAATCATATGACACAACATATCGTAACAACTTACTGAAATCGTTTACCAATCACAGCACATGAATCATAACGAGATCGAATCCAAGCATAATCGTATTCTAAAATGAGCATGAAAACTTCCTGTTCAGAGTGGATACAAAACGAATTGAATTGAAAACAAACCATTAATTCTATTACTTCAATCAGACAAACTTAGCAAATCAAATCCAAACGAAAACCATTCAAATCCAATAAAAATCTATGAGCAAATCGTATATCAAATCGAAATTCCTTTTATTTTTAGCAAAACGAAACAATGTACAGGATGATCACTGAATGACAGAGGCATTCGAATGAGAGACTGAGCTATTTAAAAACAAAATTCAAATCATTATATTAACCTTGATCATTCACAAAACAAAAAATGATATCAAATTTTCATACCTGTATAGCAACGAGACGGTTTGATTATGCCAATTTGGAGTTGACAACGGTTGTGGCTGATTCAACGTTTTTGAAAAGGATGGAGCCAGTTGTCTTTTTCTTCTTATCAGTTGCTTGGAGCTGGTTTCTTTGGCTAGTCAAGATTGCAATTTGGTCTTCCGGCGATTGAATCTTCTATTGGAGTATAGGAACGCCAATGTAGTATCGTTCCAGCCATAAATCACATTGGTCACAGGAAGACTGTGTGGGGTTTGAAAGAGCAGGTGAGGGTTTTGTTATATGGACGAGGGTTTCATTAGGAAATTTAATCCCCGAGTAATTGGGATTATTCCTTAGGCAAGGGGGAATATTCGACATGAAATCGTAATGTGGTTCAGGGCATAAGCCCTATGAGTAGGGATACTCACTGGCTAGAAAACGTTCTACGTCAGAATCAGAATCCTTACTTAGGATGATAGGGTCTCGCTCAACAGAGGGTTTAGGATTATTTCTAGCCATTCTCGAAATGAGTCGGGCATTCCTTTTTCCTTTTGCATTAGCAGTAGGGTTTGCCTTGGGATTTTTGCTCACAGGTCTTTTAATAGTCTCAACTTTCTCAATAACAGCGTCGGGTAAGTCAACACCAGGGTCGGCCGAGGGTTTAGGTAGTAGGACATGGAAGGGCACAGGCGGCTTGGCCTTGTCTTCACTCACTACAAGTTTGTCAACCTAGACAGGGTCTGTGTCATCGAAACCATTACAAGCGATGAAATCTCTCGAGCTATCACCATGTAAAATCAAGTGATAAACAATGATAAGTTTGATAAGTCCATGGTGGAACAGGCTGCTGTCAGCCTTCTGCCTTTTAAATTTTTTCGACATTTTATATAGGCTTCGATGAAAGTAAAAGGGCATATTCAATGAGTATCCCATAAAACTCATTATCAAACGCAGGTGGTAGAGGAAAACAAGTCTGTATCGACCTTCATAGGTCACGAACTGTTTGACTACCATCAAAGTATTGTGCCATCGTGGTTTAAGTGCAGAGATGGGCATACCTCTGTCACAAGAAGTGACTTTTCGCGAGAGGAACAACAATGTCCATGGAACCTCCTTGACCTTACAATTCTTAAACCAACGTTGTCCTATGGCAGGCAACCCTGTGGCAGAGCTAATAAATTTCTCATCAATTTCCAACTGTATGTCGCCCACCTTGGCTCTACATCCATCGAAAGTCATGGCAAACTGTCGTGCTACACAGAGATTAAAACCCTCAAATCATTGCACGAAGGTGAGCCAACTGTTCTCCTCTAAGTCTTTGCGGGCATTGTCAAACATTAACAAGGCTTGGTTTTCGTTTGGCTCGATTCGCACGACTGGTGCCATGGAGCCGAGCACATGGTAAGCCGAGGGTTTGGATCATAACCACATAGGAGAAAAGCTACCTGAAAGTTATCCGAGCTAACAGAGGTAAGCGGGGAAAAGGATAGGCATAAATGCCATCGTGCGAAGGTGGTGGAGCTTATCTCTGCCATGCAAAATAGTAATTGCCAAAGTACAACCGCCAATTTTCATAGCTGTTCAACCCACTATTCTATAGTTCAACAATCATATTAATTGGCCAGCCAAAGAAAACAATGATGAGTGTATAAACCAATGCGCAATCAACATTATGCCAAAGTTTTGAACCATCAATATTCAATTTGAAATCAATACTAAATGTTTATCCATGCGCCAACGTGTTTTAACAGCTCATATCAATAGTTTAACCACTATGCCAATGGGTATTCATATAACCAACATACCAATAGTTATGAAAACATAGACATAGGCATTATATTAAAAAGATATATATGAAAGATTTAACCATAACACCCATGTATCTTATGAAACCAAGAGGTCAAGTAGATAAAAATGCCAATCCAAATGCCAATGCATTATAAACTCAGTGATACCAAGTCACACAATCAATACAAGAATGTCCAATGAGTATAGTCCAATGAGTAATGATAAGTGAAATGTAAGTGCAATAGGCATATCGACAAAAAAGATAATGACAGTTCAGACAGTGATTTTAATGTGTCTTCGAAAGATTAATGTTTTCACGCTTACAGTCGTGAAAACAAAATGAAAATAAGTGTGTAAAAGGCGCCAAGAATAAAAATGTCATGCATTTGAAAATTGCACCGAAAAATCGATGTTTGCAAAACATTGGTGTAGGCAGCTTACAAGACAATGGAAAAATGTTATTTGGCTGCCAACATTTTGTTGTCGTTCTTATATCATTTCTATGTTATTGTGGAGATTATGCTGGTTATATTACTATTATTCTGTCATTTCTAGCATTTTATTTCTATTCTGCATACTTTTTATATCTGGTATATTACAAGTGGTATCAGAGCACTTTCCTTGGCATAAATTGTGGGAATTTTTTTCAGGGTAGAGACGTATTCTGGCATCTTTAAGCCACAGAGATCTGTTGTTACGCGCATAAACCTGCAGTTGAGGGATTCATACACGCGGGAAATACAAGTGGTTCTTAAGCGCACATATGTTGGCCACCCTTGTAACCCATGTTGGTACCCCTTCGAGTGGTAGTGCATCAGACAGCACCTATGTACGGATCGACCTAGATTTCCTAAATCCCTCTTTAGATAAATTGATCGGCCACCTGACTACTATAGTGCCACCGAGAACAACACTCAGGAAGATACTCTCTAGTACCTGGGTAGTTGGGTAGTATGGCTAAGGGTACAGTCTATCCTCCTT
>SNQJ01S0090574.1:65271-75332 GCA_010110895.2 Picea sitchensis
CACTTGGTCCTTACAAGAGTTTGATTACCTAATTAGCTAGATGTCATTGGTACAACCTTACGGACTTCAAAAGCCCTAGGAAGCTAGCATGTGGACATGTGTGTCCGTTACTATCCTTTATCTCCCTATGATGATGTAATCTAGAAAAATCATGAAACTATCCTAGATTGAGCATGTGGGCATGTATGGGCCCATTACAAACCTTTAAACTCTCCTAGTGTTTTGATCTAAGAAAGAGAAATTCTAAACATTATCCTATCTTTGTGACATGTGGGCATGTATGGGTCCATTACAAATTTAAGATATATTTGAAAAATGAAACTAAGAGGGGTCCCAAAAAGGGCCTTTGTCCTCCCCTAAAGGTTTTTGAAATTTTGTTAAGGGAGATGAGATTGTTTTCACAATCTTTTTCTGATTCTCAAGATTGCTTGAAGGCGCGAGAGAAGAGCATACTCAAGGATTGTTACTTCAACTTCTAGTCCCAAATGTGAGTTAGATGTGATTAAATATGATTGTCCACTTATGTTTGTAAATCAAAAACTAGCCATCCATGTGGAAAAAAAGCAAAGAAGGGAAATTGATTTTTATCATCCTAAGTGCCTATGTTTGGTTGACTAACCTCTTTATATTATGAGGGGACTAAGTGTAATGTGGATTTACAACATTTTTGACAACATATTTAAGAAGGCAGAAGGCCTTTCCCACATCCAAAGCACTCACAATGAAAAATTTTAATCAAATGTGTGGCCTCTAGTGCAGACAGAGGCACACAGAGTGCAGGCACGTGAGCAGAATTGATACATAAAGCGCATGTGCGCAGAGAACAACTGTTTCGAAAGCGCATGCACGCACGACGTGCATCTGTGGGGTGCAATACCCACGCACTTGTGACAAACGACCGAGAAAGAAAATCCAGATGGATTTCTCTCAATTCTCCTGTGAATTAACTGGTTAGCAGGTTGACAGAGGCCGGTTTGTGCACCTGCAAGTTAAACAAACTAAAAGGAAAGACAAATAAACCCAAATGAGGGAGGAATTGATACCTTTTCCCTAGTATGGTCGCCAATCTGTTTGCACCCTTTTCATCGACTTGGTGAGCAAATCGAGGGTGCTTACATGCCCAGTTGGGTCTTGCTAAGCATGACAGCTGTAGAGGAAAGAGTTAGAGAAAGAAAAACAAAACTATAAGCAAGAATTAAACTAATACAAAATAGAATCATGAGCATATGGATAAAGAAATAACAAACACAAAAAGACCAATATCACCAATGTTTTTAGGCTGATCAATTGATGAAATCAAAGCACATTGAAGAAAGGGGACTATGAGTCCCTTCTTTCTCCAATGGAAGGCTCTTGAGGCCCTCACAAAGTTGCTCTCCTTACAATAAGAAAATGAGAATGATGGTGAAAGAACTCCTAGCACATCCACTCAATGGAGAGGTGGATAGCTCAATGAAATGGTACAAATGTGTTATTGTCATGGAGTGAGTCCTTAAAACAATCTAGACAACATAACATTAAATGAAATTCCTTAAGAAAATGATGTTTCTTCATGGCTTTTTATAGCATAGCATTGGGTGATTATGTAACTCATTTGAAGTGTGAAAAGGGGCTCTTTAGGGTTTCATTAGGTCTTTGACCAGCCTACCATGCAGATTCAACTCAGATTTGAGGGTCAAATTGGCTTGGGAGCTGATCCATAAGTGGTTGGGAGGCCGACCAATTCAATAAATGCGCCGTTTAGCAAGTGCGCGGGTTTTTGCGCCAACAGCCGCGCATCGTGCGTGTATGCGTGCATGGTACGTTCTTGTTCTACACATGTGCACATGCACCAAACTTCTGTAAAGAGCCCTTCAATTTTTGGTTACTTTGTATAGTTTTTGACCTTTTTGCAATGATGTGAAATTAATTCAGTGCCATAAATGACTTCATTACTTTTTGACGATGCTGAGTTCTTGTCGCCATCTGCAAACAAAATTTCAGTGATAACACTTACCATTGTGGATCAGATCTAGCATTTAACATAGTCCACACATTTAAGCAACACATGCATATTCATTACAAATCTAATCTAAGCATTAAGAAAAACACAACAGAGATAACATTGCACAAAGAAAACCATGAGACACCAGATGTACGTGGTTCACCCCAATGTGCGGCTACATCCACGAACTGCTTCACCTCTTTATTATGTTCTTGAATCTTACAGTCATTCGCTCATGTGCACTAAGCCATAGAGTCGAGCTTCGCACCAGACAGGATATCTGTGCACAGAGCACCAGATCCTCCTTCGAAATCTAGGTCAAATGCACATAGCCAAAACCCTATATCATATCACTTACACCCTCTATAGAATCATAACCACATACATACATTCCTTTTCACAAAGAAACTTTGTTCACACAGAACTAGATTCACTTCGCTTACTAGCTACTTTTATTATGCAGTCTTCTTTATTTATATATTACAAACCCTTACAATAAGGCCTAAACATGGGAAAATCCCATGGGATGACATCCCCTAAAACTCATTGCAAAAACCCTAAAGGACCCTTTACTGGGTCCACTTAACCCTTAAAATTGGTGAGATCCACGATCTCAGTTCCGCCTGGGCACTCCTTCTTCAAACAATGTGTCAAAGTCCAAAAGTGGGCCAAATATGACCAAGGTTTCCTCGAAACTTGGTCGAGGGCCAACGCGTATCTCGACGTCTTTAAACTATAGAGATATGTCGTTCAGTGCATAAATCCACAGTCGAGGAATCATATATGTAGGAAATACAAGAGGTACTTCAGTGCACATTGTTGGCCATCCTTGTAACCCTTGTTGGTGCTCCTTCGAGTGGTAGTGCATCATAAAAAATCTATATACAGACTGTCCTGGGTATCTTGAAACCCTCCATAGATCAATCGATCAGACAACTGACTTTTATAGTGCCACCAAGAACAACACTCGGGAAGATACTTTATAGTACTTGGGTAATTAGGTAGTACAACTAAGGGTATGGTCTAGCCTCATTAGTTGGTTCCTTGATATATTGGGTTGAGCACTAGTGTTTGACCCCACATGTATATTAGAGAGTTATAGCACAGGGAAAACCCTTGTTTATAGAAAACCTGAACACCCTAACCCTTCGAATGGAAACAAAAATGGAACAGGCAAGATTTATTGTCGTGCAACTGTTGGATTACTGAGAGGGGTGTGAATCAGTGATAGATATTTTTAATCCTTTTAACCATATTAATAAAGTGTTATTCATATTTCTGATCAATATATCATTATCATTGTAATTTTCAAAAGGCAATTTTTTTGTTGGAAACACTAACTATTCACTGTTTGTTTGTTGTTTGGTTATATGTTTGTAGGTTTACTCATAGAGTTGCGCATTAGGATTTATATTCGTAATATTATATCAATGAAGTGATATATCTGAAGCATATACCATAAACAAAGACAAGATACAATAAGGAACAACAATATAGAGCCAATAATGTTAGATCTGGCCTTTATTTAGATAGTAGATAGATCATGTAACTAGAGATCTGCAGATCTGGAAGAAAACCACAATAATAACCAAAATGGAATGATAGTTGCTACAACAATAATCAATGATGTTGATAATAGCCTTCCAAAGGCACTCTGAATAGAATATCCAAGCCTCCAAAGGCCAATAACTGCAAGAGAAGAATGATAAGCTGGAACCCTGGCCCAATACAATGTCAAACCCTCAAATTGGTTGAGTTGCACACTGTCCTGGTGACTGTAGACACCCTATATTTCATCCCTCCTCTTCCTATGCTCCAAATGAATCAAAAATTCCCCGGAATGTAGATCATCCCACTAGAACCCTCTTGGAAAAGTCTCAAATTGAATGGTGGATTTCTGGCCCTCCAAATGAGCAAACCCTCAACTGGTTTGTGCCCCCCTAGTTGACTGAAGATCCAATATTTTGGCCTCACCTCTAGAGGCCTCCAACTGCTACAAAACTCATTGATATGGTGCATCGAGGAAATGAAACCCCACTGGTGAAGTATCAAGATGAATTATGAATATCTGGGCCACCAAATGATGAGAACCTCCTTTTGTAGTGCGCCCCTCTCTTCCCCAATTCGTGGCAATGTCTAGGAAATAATATGCTGGGAAAACCTCCTCTTGAATAAAATAAAAGTGATTCCCTATACCATACGAAGAAAACCTAAATGTTCCTTTGCCCAAAATCCTACTCCTTACTTCATATCGAACTGATCTCCACAAGGTGGTGTGCCCTCCTACTGGAAACCCCGTGAAGTTGCGCCCTAGTTCTCTCAAAACCTGTAACTGATGTAGAATCCACCTACGACTTAGTAGATATAATTTTGAATGGTGAGGGAGGAATATTTCACCTCTGTGACCAAGCTTGGACTAGGTTGGGTGGGATCTTTCACCACTGAGTGGATCTCTAGGGTTTGTTAAGTCAAAACCCTCAAAACCCCCAAGTGTATGGGATCACTAGCAAGAAGCCAAATATCAACTGATAAACAACATAATGAGAGAATAAAGGCCCCTATCTCTCATTTATCCTCCCTACTCACCTTTTCTCTTGAAGTGAATTTTACTTTATTTAATTATTAATTAATTAATTAAATCACTTTATTTAATTAATTAATCATTTTACCTCTAGAAAGTGGTTTATCCCTCCTTGTGGCTTCTCTGGACATAGAAAGTCACTTCTCATCATCTTATCCTGTATTGTTATTCCTCCTGATTCCGATGAGTTATTACACTAATATTTTCCTTCAAGTATTATTCCCAATATGACCTCCTTAGTGAATTTAATTAACATATAGCCCAAAATAACTCAAAATTACAGAAATCGTCGTAATGCAACGAAACCAAATTCAAGTTGTGCTGAATGGATCATGATGATGAAGTAAGGTGGGTGATACAAGTCGGGCCCAATAAAACCGCTCAATAGTTCATGTACTCGCTATCACCCCCATCTGGCTACTTTGGTTAGCATAACACTTTGTAATATAATGATGTCCAAAAGTGGGGACACTACAGTCCTCCTTGCTAGAATATTTCTTGTCCTTAAGCAATAACTAAATCAATCCACACATAATACCAGGGTCCCATGTCCACCTGTGGGACACAAAGTAGGCTCCATCCAAAGATGAAATATCACGCACTCTACCCCCTGGATCACATATCAAGATGTGAACTACAATACCCCGTGAACCATAATTCTGTAACATATCAACACCATTAGTCTCCTGCAAATGACACATGGCCTCAACCCAAAATGAGTCTTTCCTCCATGTCCATACCAATACCAGCACGGTCTCCACCAATTGTACATGTTGCTCCCATAGTGAGGTACTACACGATCTCAATGAATCACCCTCAAGTGATGCGTTCCCATCAATACTGAAGCTCACAGGAATGTCAAAGTGACTTCCCCCTACAAGAATACACTCACCTCCATCGTTCAATGAAATTATCATCCCTGCAATCCTTGGGTCCCATGCTAGTCTCTTCCCAAGATCACCATGTTGACATTGCACTACTCTGATCGTGACTATCCTCTCATGGTGTACATATTGGATACCCCACTCCTGGGTCCTCATGATGAAATATCTGTGAAAATTGGACCTCCTGTCAAGAAGTTGAATCTGTAAAGGTATCTCTATGGAAACAACATCTACCCAACCATCTCCATACTCGATCATGAGCATCAATAGGGAGAACCTGTTTTACCGCATAGGAAAATCCCCTGCATATCCTCTCAAAACCATCCAAGAGTGAAGTATGTTGTTCTCTGGTGCAACCTAGGCCATTATAAGATGAAACAACTTACTAACCAAATGGACTCCTGGATCCCATGGAAAAATTGGAAGTTCATCACTCCCAATCTCCCCTAACTGCTCATGTGTCATATTGATAACTATCGGAAGCCCTCCATCCTCATCCCCATGAGAATATGGATCTATGTCTCCCTCTAAGATGTCTTCTATCTCATGGCCTAAGATGCTCACCATCACTCCCAAGGTCTCAATTGTTTTTCTCTAATGGTACATTCCTATGTTGTTGTGTGCCATAAAGACTCTCTTATCAGGTGGTCTCAACCTATCAACTCTCCATGTGACTTGCCACTGTATATCTCCCCCTTTGTTGTTGTCCATGAAAAAAGCATTGGGAAAAGATAACAAAAACATCTATAACTGACTGTAGGGCAGGAAATTATCTTATGCTTTGGTCAATCCCCAGGACTAGACCAAAATCTCATCCATTGGCACCCATGGTGAATAATCATCTAAAATCCAACTATTGGGTACAATAGTAGATAACTCCACAAATTTTTGGTCAATCACTCTCCCTCCATCATCACTCAAATAGTTTTTTCTACTGTGAAGGTGATCTCCCAGAACTACATGTTGTTGCAAAGGAGAGGAATCTCCATGCTCCACTGAGTGTGTCTCCTCCTTACAATCCAATGCATCCTCCTGAATACCATTGTACATCTCTCTCATCATCATATGTCTGAGGTGTATTGCTGGATAATCCTCTATGTGGATATCAACCAATCCTGGAACACAAATGAAAGTGTCCTTGTGATTGCCCCTGGCTCCGGAATCCTCATGTGTATGTGTATGAATGAATGTCTCAGAACTACCCATGAATCGTGGCCCTCATGACACCCGAACATCCTCTAATAATGTAATTGAGGAACATAGTTGACTCTTTGTCGAGACAGATATGGTGTATCTCTGACCAGTCTCCTCAAGGAGCTCCTCCAATCTAGACTCTGATTCTTGAAGGGTTTTTTATGTTCCTTTCAAGAATCCTTGTGTGCTCCCCAACTCATGAGTGAGTTGTCCCACTTCCAACTCTTGCTCCCTTAGGGCCCTATGATACATCTTGCCAAACTCCAATAGGTAGTCTTTGTCTATCAACAATTGTTGGTAGTCAACCCTCATCATAGTCACTCTCTCCTTGAAAGTATGAAAGTCATCCATGGAAAATCCCCCATCTGAACTATCATTTTCCATTGATGCCCTCCAACAACAATATTCCACCAATGTGTGTGTGTCATCCTTGTGCCTAGTGGCTTCCATGATCATGTCCTCACTGAATCTCAATTTTCCTGCCAAGTATCGAGACTCTTGATCACATTCCTACTAAGGTGCTACCTCATACCCCTCACTGCTAGTGTTAACCCTGTAATCCCCAACAACAATCTCTACAAAATATAAGGCACTGAACTTCCCACTATCCACTATGATACTGGGTCATCCTGTATGCCACTGCACACCATCATCAACTGCTACCCCCATCTGAATCACATTGTATCATGTATGGGCAGTTGTATCCTCCTGTGCACTCACCCTCCTACTATCATCTGCACTTGGATCCCATACATATGTGTCCAGACACGTGCTATGGTCATCCCGACCAATAAGGAATGTATCCTCATCACTGTAGACTGGTCCTACAAGTAAGTGTCCCATAAAACTGTCAGTCTCCACAACCTAATCAAACAATGGAGTCTCCAAAATGGGTGACTCACTGTCCTCATACTGATAGGTATGTGTAAGGTCCACTAACTCCAAGTCATATCTCTCATGCGAGTCCACCTGTCAGTGGTGTGAAATACTCATGAAGGGCTCCACCAATATATCAATAATGCCATTGATATCCTCATGTGGCATGGCCATCATAGGTGTCTAATAAGGTGCCAACTATGTCACAGTCACCATAGGAAGATCATCATGTCTAGGTGCGAACGTGTGTGAATATTCACTAGTGTCACCACTCTGTTGAAGTGTAAGGTCATTAATACTATGTGATATGACTTCTTAAGTAGAGGTTCTATCATTTTATCCATCCAATTGTCCCTCCAATGCGCAAGGGTCACTATCCTCCCCATGTGTGCAAGAGTCAATAGCCTCCACAAGTACCCAAGAGTCACTAGCCTCCTCAAACTTCTCTAAATATGAATCTATGGTTGCATCCCCATGCATCTCCTCATCCTCACTGTCATAGTGCACCTCAATAATGTGCCTCTTACCTTTACCCCTACATATTTGATATGGTTCCCAAGGCACTTTGCAGCTGTAGCAAATTTTTCTACTCTTAATGGGTGTAGGAATAATCCATTCTTCCTTCCATCTAGTTGCTCTAGATTTATTTTCTTCTACCACTCTGACCCAATGTGTAACCTCATCTTTGCTCCAACTAGGATTTTTAAAGGATACAAACTTATGGAATGTTATTAACTTCCTAAGAATCTCATTGAGGGTTTGATATTCCCTCTCACAATCAACAATCCCTCTATCAAAATCCAAAATATTCATCTCTCCTTATGGAAGACCCCTCAGGCTGGCAGAAGTCTAAGCTCCGATACCACTGTAATGTTCCCAAGACAAATGTTTTGCTGGAAACACTAATTATTCACTGTTTGTTTGTTGTTTGGTTATATGTTTGTAGGTTTACTCGCAAAGTTGCACATTAGGATTTATATTATGAAGATTAAAGCAATGAAGTGATAGATATGAAGCATATACCATAAACAAAGACAAGATACAATAAGGAACACCTGCATGGAGCCAATAATGTTAGATTTGACCTTTATTTAGATAGTAGATAGATCCTGTAACCAGAGATCTACAGATATGGAAGAAAACCACAATAATAGCCAAAATGGAATGATAGTTGTTACAATAATAACCAATGTTGATGATAATAGCCTTCCAAAGGCACTCTAAAGAGAGATCCAAGCCTCCAAAGTCCAATAGTTGCAAGATAAGACTGATAAGCTGGAACCCTAGCCCAATGGAGTGCCAAACCCTCAAACTAGTTGAGTTGCACACTGTCTTGGTGGTTGTAGACACCCTAGATTTCAGACCTCCTGTAATATACCAGATATAAAAAGTATGCAGAACATAAATAAAATGATAGAAATGGTAGAATAACAGTGATATAACCAACATAATTTCCACAATAACACATAAATGATATAAGAACAACAACATAAATAGCACTTTGATTCAGAAAGCAATCTTCATGGGCCTCTTCGAGGGGGAAACCTCCAGTCGAGAAGCTCTCTGTTACAATAATCTCCAAGGTAGGGTTTTCATACCCTCGACCCTTATTTATACTCAATATGTCTATCAAGAGAAGCATCTAGAGGAAGATCCTTCTAGAAGCGAAATCTTCTATTAGGTCTTCTTACATTCACCTTATTCTATTTTATTGAAAGGCCTTATTAATATTGACCTTTATTACATCCGAATATATTTATCTACATATGTGCAGGTTAGGACCCTAACATGTCCACCCCCTTAAAAACAACCTTGTCCTCAAGGATTGAGATGTGGAAACTGCTGCAGAATGGTAGTTGGTTCCCAAGTGGCATCTGCTGGAGTTGTATCTTTCCACTGGACTAGCACTTCCTTGATGGTTCTCTGACGCAGGTGATGCTCATGCTGGTCCAAAATGGCTTCTAGATGTAGCCAAATGGATCCTTCTTTAGCTAACTTAGGAAGGTTGGTTTGAATTTGGCACCTAGTTCCAATCACCTTCTTTAAGCATGAAACATGAAAAACATGATGTAACTTCGAATGACTAGGCAGAGCTAACTGATAGGCGACTTGTCCCACACGCTTGAGAACTATATAAGGACCATAAAATTTGGGCGCTAGCTTCTAACAATGCTCGGCCTTGAGGGAAGTTTGCTTGACGTTCAGAGCAACCTTGATCTGCTTGTTTCTTCATGCAATTATCTGCCATGACCAAGTTCTCTTTGAGGGTATAGAGAATATCCTCTCAAACTGTAAGTGTTTGGTCAACCACCTGAACCTTCGAGGTACCCAATAAGTATGAGAGAACTAAAGGTGGCTTATGTCCATATACCGCTTCAAAAGGAGTCATGTGTGTAGCTGTATGGTAGGAAGTGTTGTACCACCATTCAGCTAGGGGTAACCATTGAGCCCATTGATTTTTCTTTTCAGAGGAAAAACACCTCAGATATGTTTCCAAACATTAGTTGACAACTTATGTTTGACCATCAGTCTGGGGACGATA